>JARSSU010016177.1:0-73589 GCA_029619165.1 Eurosta solidaginis
GTATTTACATTTGAATATTTAACACTTTCCCATCTGTACCGATAGTCGATACGATGTGGGTATGTGGGTTAAGATGCCTACACATTTTACTTCGTCAGTCAACTTTGACTATCCCAAATATATCAGTCATTCGATTGTTCTTTGTTTAGTCAGGAAACTCTTCAGGTTAATAGCAACTTGTTCATAAGCACTTTATAAGTAAAAGTTTCAGCTTTTTCGCGCAACCTCGTCATCTACATTAGTGCCACGAAGTTTCCACAGATTACTTCAAAAATATCCGCAATAATTCCCGAAAATTGGTTTCGAAAGTCTATCGAATTCATACCGTTGTGATAGTTAAACTATTTGATAAGGTTTTCGGGGACATAACCTCTGAAGTATTCCAAATTTTTAAATAAACTAACATACGCGCCGTTAAGGCCGCATAATACTCGCACAAGTTGTTCCGCAATGATCCCAACGTACCTACATATAGTCCGCAAAAATTTTTGACTTAATCTGATTACGGGTTTACGTGATCACTATTCAGATGTTTATCAATGGTAGCCAGGAACTCGTTTGATCTGGAAATACCATCAAAACGAGTCCCCATAATATAGAGATATTGTCGAAAATGTGACAGAAATTAGCCCGAATTGTGATAGGACGATAGTACAAATTGTTAGGAAAAATGTGGTCTATATTTGATCCCGAAATTATCCGAAGATAAAGAATCGAACACATTTACGAACAAAGCCAAAGTAACAAGAAATAGTTCCGTAATGAGCTAAATGGGAGAAAAGTAACTTCAAAAGATATCCGAAACAGTCCCAGCAGTATCGCAATGCTAGTCGGCTAGTGCAGTCCTTTTTTTTTAAATATTTCCTAGTAGTAAAAGAAGCTAACTACGAGCTACCTGACTGCTTTCAATGAACGAACGTGCATTACGATCTCTCTATTTCCTTTGAAAAAAGGTAACTACTTTTGTATGACAACTGGCCGCAAAGTAGTCAGAAGAGATTCACCTCCGAAGAGATTTTGGATGAACTTATCATCCAATTTCAGTCTTGCTCGTTTTTAAATTTTCCCTACAAATTGGCGGGATGGGATTGATTCCGAGCTACATCTGTAAATAAAGCTTTGCCACTTTGTTATATGTAACTGTTATATGAAAGGCAGGCGATAAAAATTGTATTTATTTTAAGAGTAAATAAAAGCGAAACTTGTAAACATATCCGTAAAAGTGCTGTAAAAAATGGCAGTGAAAGCTTGACTTACCATTTTTCCCTAAAACATATGACACAGTTCTAGCATGATCTGTCCATTTTTCAATTAAATTAAATCTTATGTGTTCTTCGTGTGGAAAATACGATAGTTCCATGTTTTATTGTATAAATCGATGTACTGTTTTGTTTTAAGGAAAAAATGATAAGGCAAGGTTTTACTGCCGTTTTATTTATTACCGCATTTTATGATATCTTTAGTTTCGCGTTTGTTTACTCTTAAATAAATACACTGTTTCGCCGGCCTTTTATATAAAAGGCATATCCGATGTGCAATGCCAACAGCAGACGAATTTTTGTTCGATGTATGATTTCAGATCTGGGCGAAGGTGAAAACAAATTTTTTTCAATTTTTGTTCCCAATTTTAAGTCGAAAAAATAACATGGAGAGCCGCACAGCAAGACAATCATTTTCTTATAAGTATGTAAATGAAAATTTGTTTTCCAATAAACCAAGAGAACTTGGGAAATGTCAAACAAGTAATTGACAATAAACAAATCTAACATTATCAGTGTCCTGCAATAGATGGCGCAACGCTGATTAATTGTAGTTGGTAAAGGGGAATAGAAGTAGTAATTTATCAGTCAAACAAACCACCGCTGTATAGCTGAATGGTTAGCGCAGCGGTCCTAAAGCGTACTGATGATGAAGGCTTAGAACCTTTCCAAGATACTTGGCTTGGATATCATACGTGGTTCCAGGCTCTGGATCAGGGACAGGTATCAGTCTTAGATCGGCCATAGTGACGAATTGTCACAAGTGATTAGTTATCACGTCCTGCATGAGGTGCCCCTGCTTCTACTGATAATGGCGGATCTAGAGAGGATAACTCGATAAAACCCGCACCCCTGAGTCATTTTGCAGAGCTCAGGGGAGGGAGAACCTGTTAAGGTTCAAGATCGGTACACAACGGTGACGAACTGGATTGTTAGGGATTTTGATTTTGCTCTGTTTTGGACTTGATATCTTTGGGCTGGTAGGTGCGATATTCTGCCACCTTAGTAGGTCGGGGTGAAACCTTACCGAAATGGCTGGTAGCCTAATGCTGCGCCTGCCCACGTCCCGTTAAACCGTGGCGGGCCTCAAGGTACGTTCTGACTCCGTCGCCGTTAAGTTGGTGGTGTAGGTGCAGTTGAAAATTGTCCCGCTTTTGCGTCAGGTCTGGCTCTGAACTCATTACCCATAAGGTTATGCGTCAACCCTCGCCTGGCTTCCCTGCGTAGCATAGATAACCACGAGACCGTTGAAGGCGACTACACAATCGGCTACGGATAGCGGCATTGAGGGGACTTTTTAGAATGGAGAAGACTAACACGAATCCGCCAAGTGTGGGGTGTGGAAGAAGAGCGGGTTTGATGGAAATCCGTCAAATCAATCTTCAGCACTCTAAGGCGGCTTCCGCAATTTGGTGCTCTGCCTTGTCCAGGAGCCGTGGCTGAGTAGTAACGGCAGAAAAATTTCTGGATTAAGGACTGGAAAATGCAACGCCTTGGTGCATGGGGAGCCAAGTAGACCTAGATCTTGTGTGCTTGTTAAACAGAGATTAAAGCTTTTATTCTCTCTAATTTCAGCAATGCTGACGTAACCACGGTCTGCCTCGAGCGAGGCAGTAACGGAATGTGGGTGGTCCTCAGCGGACATGCCCCATGGGGACGTAGCGGGACCACCATCTGCGATACTGGGCGGAATCACCGCTGAAGCAAGGCGGAGAGGTGTTGGCGTGATGCTGTTGTTGTTGTAGCGATAAGGTTGCTCCCCGAAAGCTTTAGGGAGTGTTATCGATGTGATGGTCCTTTGCCGGATACAGATCTGGTACGCTGCGGTACCACAGCACCATTAAGGTGCTAGCCCGACCATCTCGGGAACGATTTATGTGGCCTCATTAAACCTTCAGCATTTGGGGAAGTTCGGATACCAATACTAGAGGTGAGTCTTTATTTACCTTTATTGTAGATGAAGGGCTTAATATATGTAATAGGGTGAATGACCCGACTTTTATTACTGCGGTAAGGGAGGAGGTCCTGGACTTCCCCCTGGTTAGTAGAGAACTGGAAGGTCGGATATCTGGCTGGAGGGTTCTCAACGAGCACTCCTACTCTGATCACCGATATACTCAGTTCTCGGTGAACGAAGAACGTTCCGGTAAAATATCTGTTAGGAACCCTAAAAGTACTAAATGGACTTGTATTGTAGGAAGCTGGGAGAGCTGTTGCCTGCGGCGCCTACCGTTAGTTCGGACCTGTCCGAATCTGAGATGGACGTTCTGGTGGAAAACTTCATCTCGGCTAGCAATAGCGCCTTCATCTGTCCTGTCCATTGAAAACTTAGAGGGGGGAATGGCAAGCCACCCTGGTGGTCGGATTTTCTTGACGACCTAAGAGCGTCCAGTCGGCGGCTCTTCTACAGAGCCAGGAGGAGTAAATTGCCCTCGACTGGGAGCTCTATAAGATGAAACTAAATAAAAAAATAAATGTAAGGCGCGGATAACCTCCGAAGAGATCTAAGGCCGAGCTTCTCTTCCATTTGATTTTCCCTACAAATTGGCCGAACGAGACCTACATGTTTTATGCCGACTCCGAACGGCATCTGCAAGGCAGATGTGTTTTGCACTGAGAGCTTTTCATAGCAGAAATAACCCGGAGCGCTTGCCAAACACTGCCGAGGGGCGACCCCGCATAGAAAAGTTTTCTTCTAATTGAAAAACCGTATTTCTAAAATTTTGATGTTGCTTTCCCCGGGGTGTGAACCCAGAGCATACGGTGCGGTAGACGGAGCTCGCTACCATCACACCACGGTGGCCGCCATAAGATGAGTCTGGGGATTTATAAATATGAAATAAGGACAGCCAAGCGAGATTCGTGGCGAAGTTTCTGCAAAACGTAAAAGGCTGCAATGAATCCGCGAAGCTTAGAAAATACTCTCTAGGAATCCCGCTCCTCTGGGATATCTGAGAGATGATGGTGGGGACTGGTCGATGAGTAGCGAGGAGTCCCTAAAGCTTTTACTGGACAATGATTTTCCCGATGTCCCAATTGTGCAGGGATCTTCGCCTACATGGTCGGCGGTCGTTGGTCATGCAGAAGTGCCTGCCATTCCAATACGGGAAAGTCAAATAAACTGAGCTATATGGTCGTTCAAGCCCTATAAGTCTCCGGGCCCGGATGGAATCATTCCTGCGCAACTTAAAAGCCTTTGGGGATTTCCTATCGCTGGTTGGCCATCATCTACACTAACTGCCTCAGGCTTAACTATATCCCGAAGTCTTGGCACACGGTTAGGGGTTATTTTCATTCCGAAGGCCGGCAGAAGCTCCAATGTATCACCTAAGGATTTCAGGCTAATCAGTCTCTCGTCGTTTCTTCTTAAGACGTTTGAGCGGTTGATTAACCTGTACCTACGGGAAGGATACCTCGGAGGTTACTGTCGGCTTCACAGCATGCGTACTGCAAGGGCAGATCGACGGAAACGGCTCTCCATTCGATTGTAAAGCAAAGAGAGGGGTCCCTAGAACACAAAGAGTATGCTCCTAGTGGGTTTCTAGACATCAGGGGGCTTTTAAAAATGTCTTACGGGGGCAATAGAAAGATTTCTGGTGGGTTTAGGATTATAGGCGGCTCTGGTTGAATTTATTAGCAAACTTCTATGTGGAAGAATTGTCGCAGCACAGTGGGGAGGGGCGATAATTAAGAGGAAGGTGTGCAGGGGCACGCCACAGGGGGGTGTCCTATCTCCTCTGCTCTGGGTTGTGGTAGTCAACGAGCTTCTTGTGGAGCTGGAAGCCAATGGTTATCGGGTGGTTGCCTATGCAGTTGACCTCGCTATCCTAGTCAGAGGCAAATTTCTGGGCACCCTACGTCAATGTTCTGCAGGGCTACCTGGATACTGTGGCTAGGTGGGTTGAATCATGTGGATTGGCGGTCACCGGGAAAAACGGAATTGGTTCTTTTTACAAGGAGATATAGATGCCCGATTTCAGAACTTCCTCGATTGGAAGTTTACCGTTGGTACTTTCTGAAAGATTAATATTTGGGGATTGTTTTGGACAGAAACTGTCCTGGAGACCCACTGTGGAAGATCGGGCCAGGAAGGCACCCAGTTTGCCTTGTACTGCTGCAGAGGCGCTATCAGAAAGAGATGGGGACTCTCGCCAGGAGTAGTACACTGGCTTTTGAGATGGTGGTCAAACCGATTCTGCTATATGGGGTGCTGGTCTGGTGGAAAGCCCTGGAGAGCGGCGAGCACCTCCAAAATGTTAATGTTCGTGCAACGGACGCCGCTGATCGGTATCAGTGGCGCTCTCAGAACAACACCTACCTTGGCACTGAACGTCATGCTGAACATATACCCAGTAGATATTGCGGGAAAGGCGGCCGCGGCTAGGTCGTTCGTCAGGTCTTTTGTCAAGAGCTAATGTAAGCCGCAAGTTTAAGTTGGCTGATCACTGCAATGTATTCCAAGCGGAAGTTGCTGCGATTAGGGATGCGGTGGATGGAATACTATCGAGTGCTACTACGGTTAGGGAATTTAACATCTACTCTGATAGCCAAGCGGCTATCAAGGCCTTGAGCGCAACTACAGTGCGATCGAGGGTGGTCTGGGGGTGCCTGACCTCGCTTGCGATTGCATCGAATTATTTTACAATTAAGATTAAAATTTAAATTTAAATTTTGCATTACATCTGTTTTGAATAAAAAGCTATATCGGTAACTGAATATGTAGTATGTAGCTAACACAGTATATGTACATACATATATTCTTGGCAACTTTATTAAAATTTTGAATATCTTCCTATCCTTCCCAAATTAACTCTTATTTATTTTATCTTATTTTTCCAGCTTTCTTGTGCTGCAAATTGATCGAGCCAGCGATGAAGAAGAACGTAGCACCCAAATGCGTTTGATTGTGGTCAACTCAAGCAAATATGGAGAATCTGAGACATAAATCAAATTTAGCCGTTTCCAGTTGCTTGCGCCGGAAACATATTTGGATAAAGTTAAGAACATAAAAGCTGTAGCAACAGAACTACACACAGACACACACCATTACAACATTAGAAATATGTCCAGTCATTCGGGTACAATTGGCCGCAAACGTGGTGGTAGTGCTAGTGAATACTATTTTGGTGCGGTAGTGACCAAATTCGTCGACAACGCTCAGCCGAATGGCATAGCCATCATGCTTACAGCAGCAGCGAGGACGAGTATCAGAATACGACGCAACCATCAGCCTTCGATACGCAATTGCTGGCACAGCTTTTACTGCAGAGTCAACAATTGGCAAGTAAGTAGATAGGCAAATTCCAGTAGGTAGACGGTTATGGGAGGGCAGGGTAAAGTGTTCAGCATTGGAGTGACAGCTAGAATGGGCAAATATCTTATTCAATTAGTAATGGACAGTCTTAAGCTGAATTTAAGCGGATTAGTGAAACGGACGTTCATTCTTTAGGACACTGCGATGTAACTAAGTGGAATGTATGAGTAGATAAATTAAGAGTGAACGAAATTGGAATTTATGAGGCAGAGCTGTAAAGCAAATTCTAAATGAATTTTCTGTATGGCGCTATAGCAAGAAATTGCATTGCTGTCTAAAGAGTTCTATATGGGGGTTGTGGAAATTTCAATTTCGATCGTCAAGGTCATCAATGCCTCACAATGTGCGGAAAAAAGTGACTTATCAAAATAGAAAATAGTTTGTAAACATTTTACGGAAGCAAAGGAGCTGTAAAACACAGTTTGAAAATGTCACTACCATTTTTAAAAGCTTATGGTATATCGATATAGTTTACTAGTTCCGCGTCTTTTCCCGATAGAAAACTTAAGTCGAGCGTGTCTCGTAGGACTACAATACAATTCCTCTTCTGTTTCTGAATTAGTCAATTAACTTTATGTCCCTATCTAGGACTTTTTCTCAATCCCGTAGCTGCCTGTAGGACTCGGGATCTATACAGAGATTTTCCATGAGACTCTTTCTGGCGTATAAATTACACGTGAACAGATCTTCTAGCTATCTGCCTTCTAGAATTTCAGCTGTTTACTGCATCATGTCAATATTGCTTTACCTCTTATCTTAATCTATGAAAATATTAGCATATTTGATAAGCCGTCGGTTGCTTCCTCAACGCCACTATAGTGACAATCCCTCTGTGTTGTCCAAATTTGATTTCCACATACTTCTGGAATTTTTGCTTAATTTCTTTAGAATATAATGTGAATTATATCTGTAACTTTTTATGTCCACCTCTTTTCTCATTACCCCGTATGAGCAGAGCTCCCTTCAGAAATGGAGCATATCGTAGGCTTCATAGAGTGTATGTGTTCACCTTCAAACTTCTATATGCAGTGACCTGTAAGTGACCCTTTTATATTTTTCAACTTACCTTTAAAAACGGTTTAAGGTAGTCCTATATCACTTGCCTTACAGTAATTGCCTTTCGAGCTAAGTTGTCTACCTGCTCAATGCCCTCTACTCCTCTGTGGCTTGAAACCTAGGCAAGCATACTTATTTTAACTAGATACTAGGTCACTCAGTTTCTCGACACAGTCAAGGACCAGTGATTATTTTATCTTGCTCAAGGGTCCTTGCCATGATACCACCTAATTATTGTTGTAATGACTCGCATTTGAGTAGCCAGGTTGTTGATTTATCTCTGCAAATATAATTATGGCGAATACGTCCTTCTGAAATATCCTCGTTATGTCTTTGCACCGTTGGAAACTCTGGACTCTAGAGGTGTCCCATGTAGCCTTATCTCACAACTCTAAACCTCTTCTCGAATCTTATGACCTCTACGTCAATGTCAGCCTCGAAAACTGAAAGATGGCGTTTTACTTGGAGTTCTGTTCAAAGATGAAAATCTAATCAAACTCTTAAAAGTCATGTGCTCTTGAAGGCGAAACAGCTTAAACTGGTTGACTTGGAATGCTATTCACTCTATAAGTATAGTCCTCGTCCGAGTTAGATTGCGTTGAAAAAATAGAACAAAACAAGGAGAAGGTGAAACTAACGAGTAGATAAAAAATCGGGAAAAAGAAGTAGTGAGAAAGAAAAAGGAATAAAAACGAGTAGACGAGAGAAGAGAAGAAAAAACTACGTACAAGTTAAATATTATACATTTTTTTATAAATAGCTTTACATCCTGCCCTCCATCATTTTACTATAAAAAAACGGTAGATTTATGAAAGTGTTTACTACTTTTTTAGGCTTGATCAATATGGCCCCGACTGCGAGCATCCAAATATAAGCACAGCAGTACTTAATAATTATGCGAACACATTACGCAATCACAGTCCCGGAGGAGCGTTTCACATGCAAATGCAACAGCAAAACACGGGTCTCTGCTCACCTATCAAACAGCAAACTGGCATTACTGGCAACACAGAAGGAAGTCATAACTCTGTCACAAATAAATATCAGACGAATCAAGCGTCACTGAGCGCAGCGCTACTAGCTAACCACCTTAGTACGTCACGGAACACGAATCCCTTTCTTAATGCCAAATATGATTCGCAGTCAAACTCCGACTCAATGAGCGATCGAGTATCGTACTCCGGCAGTGCTGCAATGTTGGATCGTTTGCAAGCTGCTGTGGAAGGCGCTACATCTCTTCCCATCAGCGGCAATGGCGCCTCCGCATTAAGCGCACTCAATTCCTCTTTGCATATGCCCACGAGTTCCACCGCAAGTAGTCTTAATCCAAGCGCACGCGAAAGCACAAGTAGTGGCGGCGGTTCGCGTACACCTCGAACGAAAAACGGTTGCGCTTTAAGCCGTGCTGCGGTTACGAATAGCAGTTGCGGCGGTGCTGCAAGTGGTATGACACCATCGAGTAGTGGTGCGTCTTCAAATGGCAATGCTCTTTCTGTGGCAGCAACTGCAGCCACAACAGCTGGTACTATAGCGGCTTCCATTATTGGTCGTAGTGACAGAGAAAAACTTAAATTGCAGCAAATACAGAAGGAGCTACGCGAGTATGCACATTCAACAGCGGAAAGCTCTATAATTATGGACTTGGACGAAATCGCCATTTCCGGTGGTGAATCTGAGCCACCACCAGACCCAGCGCCACCAGAAATTCCACCCCGCACTCAATCCCTTTTAATGTCATTGCGAAAGCACTCGGACTATAAGCTCAAGTACGATGATAAAGGTGACCAAAAGCATGAAGAGTTCATACCGACCAACCAATGCAGCAGCAGCAAACTTTACAAAAAGGTGAGTTTCTTTTGATAGCTTTTAATCGACAGTTAGTAAGCTCTGGCTGCAGGATTTTTAAAGTGAGAACAGTTTCATAGCGCTTCAAAGCTTTTGTATTGCGCAGGATTCATTAAAAGCTCATTAAACTTGGTAGGTATACAATGGAAAATATTGCCTGAGAAGAGAAATTAAGATAATGGGAAATTGTAAACGAACAGAGAATGTCTAGCCGTTAAGGAGAGTGCTTTGAACAAAGTTTAAAGCTTAAAGTAAATAAAAAATGTAAAGTTTGATGTTCATATTTGCAAAGAGTGACAAAAGCTTTTTGCACAGATTTTAGCACTGCTCACTACGTTAATACGTTTAGTGCCAATTTCAATATATTGGATGATTGTTAAAAGTTAACAATTGTTTTTTCCAAGCACTTCAGTAATTTAACACAAACTCATAATATGTGTAAAGCTTTTCAAACTTTCAGAAAATGTAGCTGCTATATTATTAATTGCATCAAAAACTCGAACTATTAAATTTGGGCTTGTCTTGCATTTCACTTTCAATCGGATTTACTTACATTAATTTAAAAATCCAGTGGAGCAAGTTAAAAAAGCTCACCACATAATTTTATTCAAAAGTGAAATATAGAACCCTTATAAATATTTGTTTTTGCATATGTACAAAATTAACAAAATTAAAGCAAAATTTTAAACTATAAACTTATTTTGTAATTTCAGAATTTTTACTAACTGATAATTCACGATCAAGTGAAATCAATCAAAATCTAGTGACACACAAAGCCAAGCAGGGTAAGTGAAATTGAAGTTAATAATAAATATTCGAATTGAAAATGGAAAATGCGATACATATGTATGTATTAACTGAGTCAAGATAATTATTCATAATTATTTATTATTTATTTTGCATTTGAAAATGAATAATAATGAAAATGAAATGTCATTTTTAACGAAGAGCGTTATTGTACTGCAACAATCTCAAAAGTTATTTGGACATTCTTCTTTATTTGATGCTTTGTTGGTAACTAAAGAGCTTCTTACAAAATAGTTAGGTTTGGTACTTTATTTTGAATTTTTAACGGCGTATCCACATATGTAATACTCCTATATTGCTAATAGAAAATGCTCGCAATGTGTTTTGAATTCGAAATCAAAGCAAGACAGCCTATACAATTTTTATGATTGTAGCAGCATAAGTATGGCAAGAAAAATTTAAATTTAGGTACATTCGATTATTGAATACAAAAACAAAAACGTTTAAACAGCAATATATCGGCACGCTGATGTTTGGGAATTTACCTAGCCTTTTCTAGCAACATATACGGTTAGTTCAAAATAGAATATTTATTTAAAGAAATTGTTTGATGAGTTCGCAGCCCCCACTAAATGACATTACTCAAATTTGGAGATGTAAGTATTAGAGCTTACGACACCCGAGAAATCGAGAACTCGACTTCTCGCGAGATTCTCGTGCCTCGAAGTACCCGTGAATCTCGCGAGCTTCTCGACATAAACTTAATTGCGGTATGGGCAGTATTTATACACTTGGTTTTTTTTACTTGTGTATATATTATGCTTTCCAATGACACTTAACTCAAAACATATTTATTATACGTATAATTTTGTTCACAGTATTTTATTTTTTCAACGAGACATCGATAATACGGCTTGTCGCGAGATCCTCGAATCTCGAAATACTCGTAATACTCGCGAGCTTTCAATTCAGTTGCGGCATTGGCAATATTCTATACATTTCGATGTTTTTAGTTGTGGTTTTGTGGGAATTTTCGCTTGTGCTCCAAAAGAAATCGTAAGCTCTATATAAAACAGCCAATGAATTGATTAAATTGAATGTCGAGAAGCTCGTGACTCTTATACTATGTACAAAAACACACCCAAATTGGCAATTTTTACGATTTGTGCAATTTATTACGCAATATATCAAATAATAAATTGTAATAATATATTGCCAATTTAAAAAAAATGCGTTATAAATTGTTTCAAAATGCAAATGCAACCTTGTAAAGTGTGTTTATTGACTAGATTTAAACGTCAGTTACTCATGGCTCAACTATGTGGTTGGCTCATCTCATCAGCCAATTTGGAGTAGGGATTGTCAAAAGAAGATGGCAAACTCAAAATTAAACCAAAACATTGAAAACATTTTCTTACAACACACAAAAATTTCAAAGTTTTAAATTTTTATTCCATTCCATTTGCCTAATTCCAACACGCACATTTTGAAAGTCCGAACAAAGGTACGATGTTGCTGTAGAGATAAGCCAACCAGCTATACAATTACTATTGTGTAGCTAAATTGAGTGGTATGAACACCCCTCAATTTAAATCGAAATTGCCTCAATTAATTTTTCTGTTTGAACGTAGTATTACGAGTAATTCGAGATTCGAGAATCTCGCGAACATTACGAGTAATTCGGGTCTCGAGAATCTCGCGAGAAGGCGAGACTCGCGAGAAATCTCTTCTCGAACAAGTTCGAGAAATCGTAAGCTCTAGTATGTATACGTTTCGTCAGTAGTCCATCCAATATCACACTTAGTGGAACGCACTGAACGCCGCAAGCATTAGTATCCGCACTGATTGGTATCAGCGCCTCTCTGAAAATAAATCCTGCTAATATTGCATGAAAAGTGGCTGCGCTGCGGTCGTTGAACAGACTTCGTGATGTGCGACAACTACTAATGAAATCTTGCGAACTCACAATTTATATCAGGCCGGAGGCATAACTATGTACACAACAGTTCGGGCTTCAAAACCTTCATTCGTTTGAGAGAGGTAGAAAGCAGGGAATAAAATGTGGCAGCAGGCCAGTTAATGGATTCAAGCTATTATTGAAGTTAGAAGAAAAGTCCGTGGTAGTGAATTTGTGTCAACCCCGCCAGTTAATATATATTGAGCGATTCTGATCTGGACAATAATGAGATCTATGGTCGTATCATATAATCTTATCCCGCTTGCGATAACCTCGAATTATTTTTATATTAAAATCATCTGTGTTCCAGTGCTTTGTAGTACCTATGCCAATTATCACGAGAATTTCTTGGTCCGAATGAATACAATTTAGTCGGACGTAGTTAGCTGCAGAGAATGAGGACTTCTATTGACCACCTGTATTCCGTTCTTGTAGAGAAGGTTACGAGTGTGCTAACTAAAGGAAATAGCATAGCATTCACGATTAAACGAATGAATATTATTCCTAATTAGCGAAATTTATAATAGTTATTTCTTTCGATTCACACTCGTACTTTCATTTGAACGAACTTATATATTTACTCAACTTTATTGCTTTTTATTGTTGATGGTCAGCACTTTCACGGTCTTCTAAATTGCAATTTTCTTAAATAATTCGATTTGGGGAAACATTACAAAACCTTGACTCAATATTGGAAAATTACACTCGACTCGCATAACGCACATCCTACAGTATATCGAGGTGCATTTAAACTTAAGTGGTTATTACATATGTACATACAACAGAGACGAGATCATATTTATATAAATCGGCGGATGTAGTAATGCAGCAGGACACTTCACGTATGTATGTATATACACATATACCAACATACTTAAGGAACATGTTTAAGTACCCACAGAAGAAACTGACAACTTATATAAAGCTTGCGTTTTTAACCCATTTTCCGTAACCTCTTAACTTTATGGATTATAAGTCGAAAAAATACAAAAGAAAAAGTTTTATAATTTTAGTCAGTTACAACTATTTTACAACGTATTTGGCCGACGAATCACAGGGGTGACTATTTAGCTATTTAATAAAAACATATTTTTATAAATTTTTTAAACTCATTTCCCGTAATATCCTAACTTAATGAATTTTAAGTAGAAAAATACAAATTAAGGTTTTATAATTTTAGTCATAGACAACTGTAACGGGTTGAACACTTTTATTTTTATTCCGACTGCGTCGGCCAATAATAGGTGTAACAAGTACGGAAGGTTAAGTTCGGGTATAACCGATATTACATACTCAGTTGAGAGCTATGGTGACAACATAAGGGAAAACAGCCATATAGGAAAATGAACCGAGGGTAACCCTGGAATGTGTTTGTATGACGTGTGTATCAAACGAAAGGTATTAGAAAGTATTTTATTAGGGAGTGGGCCATAGTTCTATAGGGGGGCGCCATTTAGGGATATCGCTATAAAGGTGGATCAGGGTTGACTCTAGAATTTGTTTGTATGATATGGGTATCAAATGAAAGGTGTTAATGAGTATTTTAAAAGGGCGTGGGGCTTAGTTCTATAGGTGGACGCCTTTTCGAGATATCGCCATAAAGGTGGCCAGGGGTGACTCTAGAATGTGTTTGTACGATATTGGTATCAAACTAAAGGTATTAATAAGAGTTTTAAAAGGGAGTGGTGGTAGTTGTATATGTGAAGGCGTTTTCCAGATATCGACCAAAATGTGGACCAGGGTGACCCAGAACATTATCTGTTGGATACCGCTAATTTATTTATATATATACCTGCCAAGATTTCAAGGGCTTTTTATTTGGCCCTGCAGAACTTTTTCATTTTCTTCTACTTAATATGGTAGGTCACAACCATTTTACAAAGTTTTTTCTAAAGTTATATTTCGCGTCAATAAACCAATCCAATCCGGCCACCGTGGTGTGATGATAGCGTGCTCCGCCTACCACACGTATGCCCTGTGTTCGCACCCCAGGCAAAGCAACATCAAAATTTTAGAAATAAGATTTTTCAATTAGAAGAAAATTTTTCTAATGCGGGGTCGCTCCTCGGCAGTGTTTGGCAAGCGCTCCGGGTGTATTTCGGCCATGAAAAGCTCTCAGTGAAAACTCATCTGCCTTGCAGATGCCGTTCGGAGTCGGCATAAAAACATGTCGGTCGCGTCGGTCAATTTGTAGGGAAAATCAGGAGGAGCACGACGCAAAATGGAAGAGAAGCTCGGCCTTAGATCTCTTCGGAGGTTATCGCGCCTTACATTTATTTTTATTTTAAACCTATCCAATTACCATATTTTTCGAATTTGGTATAAAATTATGGCATGTTTTTCATTTTTCGTAATTTTCGATATCGAAAAAGTGGGCGTGGTCATAGTCGGATTTCGTTCATTTTTTATACCAAGATAAAGTGAGTTCAGATAAGTACGTGAACTAAGTTTAGTAAAGATATGTCGATTTTTGCTCAAGTTATCGTGTTAACGGCCATGCGGAAGGACAGACGGACGACTGTGTATAAATACTGGGCGTTGCTTAAACCGATTTCGCCCATTTTCACAGAAAACAGTTACTTATTACTTACTTAATTGGCGCTTAACCGTCTAAACGGTTATGGCCGACCAACAAGGCGCGCCAGTCGCTCCTTCGCTCCGCCAACCGGCGCCAATTGGTCACACCAAGGGAATTTAAATCATTTTCCACCTGGTTCTTCCAACGGAGTGGGGGCCGCCCTCTACCTCTGCTTCCATAGGCGGGGTTCCGATAGAAACACTTTCTTGGCCGGAGCATCATCTCTCATTCGCATAACATGGCCTAGCCAGCGCCGCTGCGTTTTAATTCGCTGATGTCTGCGTATAGCTCGTACAGCTCAAATCTATGCCCCTACCAATTTCAAAAGGATTGGTAAATTTTTGTTCGACTTATGGCATTAAAAGTATCCTAGACCAATTAATGAAAAGGGCGGAGCCACGCCCATTTTAAAATTTTCTTTTATTTTTGTATTTTGTTGCACCATATCATTACTGGAGTTGAATGTTAACATAATTTACTTATATACTGTAAAGATATTAAATTTTTTGTTAAAATTTTACTTAAAAAATTTTTTTTTGAAAGTGGGCGTGGTCCTTCTTCGATTTTGCTAATTTTTATTAAGTGTACATATAGTAATAGGAGTAACGTTCCTGCCAAATTTCATCATGATATCTTCAACAACTGCCAAATTACAGCTTGCAAAATTTTAAATTACCTTCTTTTAAAAGTGGGCGTTGCCAAGCCCATTGTCCAAAATTTTACTAATTTTCTATTTTGCGTCATAAGCTCAACTCATCTACCAAGTTTCATCGCTTTATCTGTCTTTGTAATGAATTATCGCACTTTCTTCGGTTTTTCGAAATTTTCGATATCGAAAAATGTGGGGTGTGGTTATAGTCCGATCTCGTTCATTTTAAATAGCGATCTGAGATGAGTGCTCAGGAACCTACATACCAAATTTCATCAAGATGCGTCAAAATTTACTCAAGTTATCGTGTTAACGGACGGACGGATGGACGGACGGACATGGCTCAATCAAATTTTTTTTCGATCCTGATGATTTTGATATATGGAAGTCTATATCTATCTCGATTCCTTTATACCTGTACAACCAACCGTTATCCAATCAAACTTAATATACTCTGTGAGCTCTGCTCAACTGAGTATAAAAACCGTCGGCCGAACTAGGGTTAAGCCATCGTCTAAGCAAGCCGCTCTGCTGCTGCATTCCATATTTTTCAAAATCGCCAACACCATTTTTTCGTAAGTGTCATGTATGGCATATAAATGCAATGAAGTTGAAAGCTTTCAGTTAATTCCGGCAAAAATATCATCCTTACAAAAGTATCTTATTATGGTCTCGTGTTCGGTGCATCTTCTTTACTATATTTTATTACCTTTGCAGTTTATTGCGAACCTGGCATTGTGACCGTTACATGTGTAAGTGTATGTGGCTGTGTGTGCTTCTCATAGTGGTTGAAGAGCGGAAAGGTTACTTTATCACATAGTCGATTGTACAAAGAAAATTCATAGATACGCACACATCATAGGCACACATCTACATGCACCAAGACTTCATACAACACATAGCCACAAAAGACTAAAAATTCGTATTTTATCTAATATACAAATTTTGACTCATTTCTACTTAAGTGACTACACCCGTTCATAGTTTTGTTGTTGTCAAAATAGAAGAACCACTTGTTGTATGAGCATAAATATAGTCTAACCGAATATTTACCTTGGCTTCGGTATTCGAATTTTCCCAGTGGCAAACGTGGAAGCCATATGTATATGATTTTTTAAACATAAAAAGGGGAAAATGATCCTGGCAGGCGTGATAACTATTAAAAATGGATGCTCTAAAAATAAGAGAAAATATATTTATACACTAGCAGACCCGGCAGACGTTGATCTGCCCTAGCTTTGGTCTATGAGCAATTTTTACCACTTACTTTCTCTTTCCCTCTCTCCTCCTTTTCTTTATTTTTTTTATTCACTCCTCCCAGTGCCAGTCCCAATACTAGTTTCAGTCCACGTCCCAGTCCCAGTGATACTCCCAGTCAAAGTCGTCAAAAGTGTCATAAATACTAATCTAGGCAAAGGGCTACCTCGACCCAAGAACATAATTTGTTCGAAAAGATCGGTCCTTGGCCCTCTTACCTAAAAAAAAAGTAGCGTAAATAATGATCTAGGCAAAGAGCTACCTGTATACCAAATTTCAGGCGAATCGCAACGTGAATAGAATTTGTTCGAATAGATCGGTCTCTGGTCCACTTCCTCGAAAGAAACTATCCAGAAGCGCTATCCTATCTTGCAAGTTGGTCAAGCAGCATACGGTGTGCATAATTGTATGTATATAAAGAATAGTAGATATGCAACATAGCATCAGAGAATAATTTTATGAGTCGGATTTATAACAACTCTGGCTAAAATACTTGGACTGAAGTAGTTAAACCTAACACTGATTTTGTATTCTTTGATAAAATTTGATTTCTTAGGCCATTTTAAATTTTGCCATAATTTAGCTGAGTCATTACAGAAAAAATGGATCATATGCATATAAAAGCAACATATGTATGTTGTTTTGGGTATACTCATATTAGGGTGAGCTTCAAACTGTATGAAACGACTCCTGCAGTTTTTTTAGCTTTATAACAAATTGGCCAGTCAAAAAGAAATTTTTGTCTAATATGGCATTTTAGTTTGATACAAAATTTGAAAAAAAATCTAAGGAAACGTTAGACCGAAGTTTGCTTGGCCGAGCAAATATGTTTGGCAATTTTGATCAAAACAGGCATATTGCTACATATTTAAGTCAATATCTCGACAACCATGGGCTAAAGATAAAACATTAATTTTGCTCATAATCGAATTGTTTACATGTTTTCCATTGGTTTTTTTTTAAATAAATTACCGTGCAACAAAAAATATGTTCATACTACTTAATCATCTTTAATATTACTTATTTGAAGCAATAAGCTTTGCAGAGGAGCATACCTTTCTGGGAAGAGTTTATGGATCTTAATATTCTTTATTTAATATTCTATCTACATATATATAAATACGCCGCATGCAAATTTTTCAACTCCTTTTTTGGACACACCATTTGGCCGATTTGGATGAAATATACACCAATATATAGAAAATAGAGTTACACAGAGTATAGGGCGACATTTTTTAGGAAGGTGGGGTGATATCTGATGTAAATATATATGAACATATGAAAACTCAAATATATCTGAGGAAAGTAGTACCAGGGCATTGATATTTGGCAGGCAGATGTCCAACATCGATATTATATCAGTTCAGAAAAGAGGGAAGAATTGGAAAAGAGGGCGTGGTACCCCCTAAAAATTTTTCTTTCTATGTGACATAGCTATTAAATCACAATAATGAAACTGCGCATAGCTTCCAATATTGCTAAAACCAAAGTTTTAACGAAAGTTTGAGTATATTGGAAAAAGGGTTGTGGCACATCCCATACAAATTCAAATTTCAATATCAAACATGTTCGTAACTATTGCAGCTACGTCACTGTAATATGGTTCCAATGCCTTATTGATTTCATCAAATTTCAATGAAAAGTGGTGAGCCTTACAAAAAGTGTGTGCACCTACAGAACTGCGATAAGCAAATATTTTCTACTCCTTTTTTGGATTCAGCTTCTGGCGAAAAAAATGTATCTTTCATTCAGTTTGCTAGATCGCCAACAAGGTGAAATAGTAACCTCAAATATTAACAAAGTTAAAACCATGTAGCACGAGTTTGTTTCATATCCTTTTCATGAAAAATTCAAAAAGGTTTTGCATGATAAAAAGAAGTATAGAGGAGATTGTCTTCGGCTGTACCTAAGACTTCATTTCATGAATGGAGCTGAACAATAAAAGTATCCCATTCGTAATATTCAAATAATCGGCTGTATAAAATATATAATATATACTGAGCAGATGTACATTCTTAAGTGACTTTTTTGATAAATATAAAAGAAAGAAAAAAGGTAGGTACTTTGTGTGAGGATGCAAAGTTTATCGTTTCTTGTGGTCTGCACAAGATGGCTTTGGCCATGAATATACCATCTGATCAATAAATGAGGTATACGTAAGTATTTGAAGCTTTAAGCTTTTAAGCAGAAGTGACGAAAAAGCACCTTATTTGAACAATCGGTTTGAATGGGTATGAAAACTATAAATACGAATGATCCCTACGATTTTTTCATACAACAATATGTGCTTTATGCGAAAGCATTTGGGGAAATGTCAATTGATAATTGAGAAAGATATCACTAGAAAGCCTCTTTTCTGAGAAATTGGTTCTATCGATCCCGATAAGTGTCTAATCCAACACCAAAATTAACTCGCGTTCAAACAGACAGATGGACAAATGGACGAAGGAGAGATGGACATGACTAAATCGACTCAGATCGTCATCCTCATATATTCGGACACTTATTGGTGGGTCTCTCTCTTCACCTTTAGGGATTTTAAACTTAATATACAATTTCTTCTATCGCGAAAGATATAAAAACCCTTACAAGGTGATAACCGTTTTCTCTTCTGGTTGGATACAGACACTGATTTACAAAGGTGAATTATGCATGCAACACATCTCAAATGAAGTGTAATGTGTATGCCCCAAGTATGGAAATCTTCTCAAAGTTTTTTCTACATCTGAGATCGACGGCAGCTCAAGACTTTAACAATAATAGATTTATTTTTTATTCTCATTGTTATTATCAGTTTATATTTTTCCTTAGTTGAAAAAATTTTAAATTAAAATAGAAGATAATTTTAAAACAACTGCCATGGATTGTAAAATATTATATCTTAAGCATAAGGCTTTGAACTCGCGTTCAACATATGATTTTACAAATCAAAATTTTATTTTGATTTGATGGTTTGTCTGGTTTTTCCGAATATTAAATACTACCCATACATATAACTTCGGCTTCGGCCAAAGTAAAACTATCGGACAGACACTAAAACGATTGTTGGAGTGCTTGAATTCTTTGTCCATAACTCCTTTGATACGAATGAGGAAAGTTCAAAAGCAAAATAAAAATTTGTGCTCGTATTTCTTTTAGTGCTGAATGCAACAGATTATTTTTAACTGTGACACAAAGCTCTTAATTTTAACAAACAAACTATTTTATTTGCTCATTGTTATGAATTTAATCAGGATTTGTAATGCATAGTTAGGGAGAGAGGGGATCAAAATAAAAAGTAGGGATTTAAGTTACGTCTACACAAATTCTTATGTCAATATTTTTAACTATGTTTATCTCTATGTGTCCTTCACGTCTTTGAAGAGAATGTCTCTTAAAGCTTTTAACTTAAAAACAACAATAAAACATTTCGAGCGTTTTGGTTTGGAAGCTAAAGTACTTACAGCTTTCCTCATTTAGCCTCTTAATTTCTGTGCAGTAACTAAAACCCGAATATCGCAACATTTTCGCATTTATGTACTTAACTAGACCCAATAAGTTTTCATAATTCCAATAAATGTCGATTTGTTGAATATTTGCTAAACCATTGCGCATAGGAAATATCTTGTAATGATTGTAGCCCATCTACGCTAATGGCTAATTGACCTAAACCTTCTTGTTATAGCCAACGCAATTCCGAGTTGAAATAGAAGCAGAACGATCTACATGTGATTTGCTCTTCATCTTGTTGCGCCTGCATATCTTTTGACTATTTGACCACTTCCGGCATGAAACGTTGTTGCTGCTAACGGCAATTAAAACCACAAATAGCTTAGTACACAGCTGCTGCAATTCAAAATGTACTTACATGCAGATGCCATCAGGCCGCGTCGCTATGAGCCGCATAGGTGGTAATCACTGCTAAGCTCGCAATCGCTGCGACCACAAGTTTGACTAGAGTGGACTGGCACAAACATACTCGTACATATATTACATACATGTGCATTCATGCGATTGTCTAACGCAGTGATTCTCAACATTTTAGGTGAAAGGGCTCATTTCTAGCAAGGTGTTTGTGTATTTCCTCATTTGAAATGCAAACTGCTCCAAAAGAATTTATATAACAGTAAGGAAGGCTAAGTTCGGGTGTAACCGAACATTACATACTCAGCTGAGAGCTTTGGAGACAAAATAAGGGAAAATCACTCTTTAGCAAAATTCACCTAGGGTAACCCTGGAATGTGTTTGTATGACATGGGTTTCAAATGGAAGGTCAGAGTATTTTAAAAGGGAGTGGGCCATAGTTCTATAGGTGGACGCCATTTCAGGATATCGCCATAAAGGTGGACCAGAGGTGACTCTAGAATGTGTTTGTACGATATGGGCATCAGGTTATGTATGAGTATCATTAAATGTATTAATGAGGGTTTTAAAAGCGAGTGGCCCTTAGTTGTAAATGTGAAGGTGTTTTCGAGATATCGACCAAAATGTGGACCAGGGTGACCCAGAACATCATCTGTCGGGTACCGCTAATTTATTTATATATGTAATACCACGACGAGTATTCCTGCCAAGATTCCAAGGGCTTTTGATTTCGCCCTGCAAAACGTTTTCATTTTCTTCTACTTAATATGGTAGGTGTCACACCCATTTTACAAAGTTTTTTCTAAAGTTATATTTTGCGTCAACAAACCAATCCAATTACCATGTTTCATCTCTTTTTTCATATTTGCTATATAATTATGGCATTTTTTTCATTTTTCGTATTTTCGATATCGAAAAAGTGGGCGTGTTATAGTCGATTTCGGCCATTTTTAGACCAAGATAAAGTGAGTTCAGATAAGTACGTGGACTGAGTTTAGTAAAGATATATCGATTTTTGCTCAAGTTATCGTGTTAACGGCCGAGCGGAAGGACAGACGGACGAATGTGTATAAAAACTGGGCGTGGCTTCGACCGATTTCGCCCATTTCCACTGAAAACAGTTAGCGTCATAAAATCTATGCCCCTATCAAATTTCACAAGGATTGGTAAATTTTTGTTCGACTTATGACATTAAAAGTATTCTAAACGAATTCAATGAAAAAGGGCGGAGTCCACGCCCATTTTGAAATTTTCTTTTATTTTGTATTTTGTTGCACCATATCATTACTGGCCTTGAATGTTGACATAATTTACTTATATACTGTAAAGATGTAAAAATTTTTTGTTAAAATATGAATTAAAAAAAAATTTTTTTAAAAGTGGGCGTGTTCGTAATCCGATTTTGTTAATTTTTACTAAGCACATATATAGTAATAGGGTAACGTTTCTGCCAAATTTCATTATGATATCTTCAACGACTGTCAAATTACAGCTTGCAAGACTTTGAAAATAAAAAAAAATAAAATAAATGTAAGGCGCGATAACCTCCGAAGAGATCTAAGGCCGAGCTTCTCTTCCAATTTGCGTCATGCTCCTCTTGATTTTCCCTACAAGTTGGCCGGACGGGACTTACATGTTTTATGCCGACTCCGAACGGCATCTGCAAGGCAGATGAGTTTTCACTGAGAGCTTTTCATGGCAGAAATACACCCGGAGCGCTTGCCAAATACTGCCGAGGGGCGACCCCGCTTACGAAAAATTGTCTTCTAATTGAAAAACCTTATTTCTAAAATTTTGATGTTGCTTTGTCCGGGGTGCGAACCCAGGGCATACGGTGTGATAGGCGGAGCACGCTATCATCACACCACGGTGGCCGCCACTTTGAAAATACCTTCTTTTAAAAGTGGGCGGTCCCAAGCCCATTTTCAAAAAATTTTCTAATTTTCAATTCTGCGTCATAAGGTCAAACCACCTACCAAGTTTCATCGTTTTAGCAGTCTTTGATAATGGATTATCGCCCTTTTTCCGTTTTTCGAAATTTTCAATATCGAGAAAGTGGGCATGGTTATGGTCCGATTTTGTTCATTTTAAATAGCGATATGAGATGAGTGCCCAGGAACCTACATACCAAATTTTATCAAGATACCTCAAAATTTACTCAAGTTATCGTGTTTAGGGACGGACGGACGGACGGACATGGCTAAATGAATTTCTTTTTGCACCCAGATCATTTTGATATATAGAAGTCTACATCTATCTCGATTAGTTTATGCCGTTACGGATTAGCGTTATGCGAAAAAATTAATATAATCTGTGAGCTCTGCTCAGCTGAGTATAAAAATTAGTGTATAACTATAAATAATGGGATATCTCTTTTACTGCGCCTACCACGCCATGGCTACAAAGCCATATCAAAATTTCAGGGACAAATGTTTCAATTAGAAACACATTTTTTCAAGGGGGGTCGGAGCAGTAGTTTTGTAAACACTCCGAGCATATTTCCGCCATGAAAAGCTTCTCAGTGCCTTGCTGCTGCAGTTCGGGGTCGGCATGAAACGTGAAATGTGAGAGAACCTCGGCCTTTGTCAAACGCTCGGGGCATTGGTAAAGAACCACTCGCCTAAAGAATGTTATTTTGCAGCCGGTGTATTCCAGCACTTATTGTTGATCGGAGCTGGCATGCACTACTCTGATTCCCCTGGATATATATTTTAAGCTTCTTTATACAATTAGCTAAGAAAATTTGTATTATAATGTAGTTTGTTTATTAACAATATTGAAAGAAAAACAAGGTTGGATTTTTACTAAGTTGTTTGGTGGCAGAAAAATTTGTTTTTCTATTATTGCCGTTTATCAGGTTCAAGTTTAAAATTACGTTTTACTGTCAGCCTTTTGTTGTATCTATTATCCCACCTGTATTGATTTGCTGACAGGGTTCATTAGATGAATATTCCGCCGCGGTCAGTTCATTAGTACGATGTTCCACCAGTAGTCCAAGACTGTCACTTTGCCTGACTCTCTTCCATTTTTCTGCAGGGATATAACCCAAAATGTTTTTCTTTACCGAAACGTGCCTGATCAATATCCTACAATGCACCATCAAAACTCCCTAAAACCTTGGGGGATTATCTTAATCAGTACAAGAAAAAGAAGATTGAGGTACTGTTATCAATCCATTCTATGCATAAAATTGTATCGAGTCCTCTAATATGAACCCAAGTAAAGTATTAGTTTCGAAAGGGTTTGAACATAAGAACTTTGCTGCATCGGTCTCACAATATATTGAAAAGATGGTTGGTGAAATGGTAAATACAGCACATATACCGGTGGTTATCTGGATATTTAAGAATTCAGCCTGTTGTAGTATGCAGATAGAAGCGGTGCCAAAGTGAAGCCCGCCTCCTAAGAAGTATGTTTCTCTCTTCTATAAGAGCCCATAAAGAACTCTACTGACTTTGGGCGCTGTAATTGTTTGCTTTGCAGGGCCGCTGCCGTGGTGTTGTGTAGCGTGCTCCACCTACCAAACCGAAGATCCTGAGTTTATTTAATAAAAACAAAAGATTTTTCTATGCCCCTCGAAAGTAATTTGGCAAACTTTCCGAGTGTGTTTCAACCATGAAACATTTCTCGGCAAAAAGACATCGGCCTTGCAGATGCCGCTCAGATTCGGCGTAAGACATGGAGGTCTCATTCTGCCAATTTTTAGGAAACATTTTATGGGGCACGACGCAAGGGATATATCGCGCCTTGTGTTTATTATTTGAACTTTTATTGCTAAGATGTTAAAACTCAAACATTACCGCGGTTTACAGTCGTTTATTTTGCATTAGTCGGCTCGTCTTATAAATATGTAAATATCCATTAATTTCGTCCCCGATTTTTTCGCTAGAATGCGGGACCCGACACGCTTAGACCTCTGCAAGTGGAAAAAGTACTAGGAAATTACGTCTTTTTCTATTATATTTTACTAATAAATTTTTATCCACAATCTTGCCTATTTACATATAAATTTACGTACATCAATACACGGAAAAGTACACATTTTCATTTCGCGTTTTTTACGATTGGATGCATTTGATCATTCTCGCGTAACTTTCTATTACATCATCCACCCTGTCGACTTACGAGCACGGAATAATTTTCACGTATGAACACATAATTCACCGCAGAAATGGCATATTTCAACCGCACGTCAGTTTACTATCATTTCGATTCATTTTGCTTTTGGTATTTTACCAGCCTGCATAGCCTGAGTGGAGAGCTTGCAGTTGGCACGCACTCGCTCTCTTCCTTTTTCCATGTTTGGCAATGTTTACAAGACTCCACACATTGAATGCACATACAAATGTAGTTTGGAGCCGCCCTTCCTCAATATTTTTGTCATGACATCTTTAAGCCGAGCCGAGACGTATGTAACGGGCTGCAAATGTATTTCTCGGACTAAATCAAGGATTAAATGGCAAATATCGTACGTTTTCTGAGCGTTTGCCCTTTCCTCTTAGCCCTTTATATTTTTTGCTCGTTCAAACTTGCTGCTTCTTCTTCATTGCATTCAAACAATAGCCATATTAAACAAACAAACGTACATAGTACGGGACTACGAGACATATCTGCAGACATTAGTTTGATGGTGAAAGGGATGAGGTGCAGTGCCAGTCGAAAAGACGAAAAGGCGTAATTCATTACAATAATCCCACGAATGAGCAATAAAATTCGAATGTTTCCACTTGTGCCGACATCGAAGTGCAACCGGCGTCAGACACACAGTCCAAAACGAAGTAATAAGCAAGCAAATGGAATATCAGCTTTATCGGCCGTGAAAGTGAATAGTGCAACACCCACACGACATTGGTTAGGATGTGTTTGCATGCGTCGCAAGTGGCAAGTTGCAGTCTGCTTCAGATACACAAACAAACATATTTAGGTCTATGCACGTCTCCTTCGATGTGTTGAAGTTAATGTGTTCGAATGAAAAACATCTGTCTCACAGCTAAAGAAAAAAACCGTACATGCCGCAGACGTCTTTCGAGTGCCGGAAGAACTCAATAAAAGGTCGAAAGTAACATTTTTCATTGACGTAAATCGTAGAGATGAACTTAGTTTTTTCATTTTTATTGAAAGCTGGTTGAGTAATATTTTGTACAACGGAACTTATATAAACTCAAACTAAAAATTCAAATTCATTTTTTAAAGAATTTATGAAAACTTAAATTGCAAGAATATTTGTCTAAGTTTTAACAAAAAAATCATTTGCCATTCTCGTTGCTATGCAAATTCCAATTTCAAATGCCTGCCCATGCACAAAAGCTACGTACAAAATGTCTCCTCCCATCAACAAAGAATTTATTTACTTTTAGATTTTTCTGAGTGCTCCATCAATCAGTAAAATAAGAGCACCCTATCCATTCCTATTGTTCCCACCTATTTTACTGATAATTTTTCATATGCAAACTTCTTATTCTGCCAAACGGCTCGAATTGAATTCTGTTGTCCTTATTACCCGTCCCAACGGAGGCAGCGGAGGCCATAGTCTGCTCGTTGGTCTGTCTGTCTTTCTGTTTGCTTTACAATATCCTCATCTTGATCGGGTTTTGTTTATTTAATTCGTACAATATTGTTCTTTCATTTCTATTCTTTTTCTGTTTTTGGTAAAATTATAATTGTTGTTGTTGTCGTTTAAAACGTACATATGTATATACAGCATTGTTGTTATAACATGGATTTCGCACAAATATGCTGCAATCTAATTGGTATTTTCATACTTTGAATAGGTCTTAACTCACAAATACACACAAACACTCAATTTAAGTGCGCACTTACTTAAAATCAGAATTCAATACTAATTCCCATCTTATTCATCACTCCCGTCCAGTCAATCGCATCCACCGGCTCATCGATATGTTTATCCAGGATTTCGACAATCGCCTACTCATCCAACTGGCGTAAATTAACTGTAAACCGATAATAATATTGACTAATGCCCCAACAACTCTTGTTTTGCTGTTTTGTTGTTCTTGTTGCATTTGCTGCTGCTGAATGAAGTGGTCAACTTATTGTTTGTTGCTCGATTGTGTACGACTTTGCATCATTCTGTCCTAAGTTCAGGGAAAAGCGAGTAATTAATCTTTTCTCACCACATTCACAATCACCAGATTTTTGTTTGATTTTGTCTGAGTAAAAAGATAGTCCAATTGATTGGAGAATGTTCAAAAATTTAAATAAATGGTTGTAATGTGTGATATGCAGAATTTTGTATAAGTCAGCCCTTTCATTCCCCCAATTGATTTATCTTATCACGTAGATTTCTCCCTCTTTTGTTGGAAGGCCTTAGGCTGGTTTGCTGAGTTGGGTATCTGAATAAGAAAACTTATTTTAGGCATTATGGCCGAGCTTTTCCTCAAATATGTGGTAAGCTACTTTAGATATTCCGACTCCTACATATATTTTCCAATCCCTAAAACCAACTCCTAAGGCAGATTAAGTTTTTTGAGGAGCTTTTTATTCCAAATAATACAACTGGAATGCTTGCCTTTTAAAGTTTAATGAGCGCTTCGATAAATCTATCGCAGATTTGAACTTGTTACCTTCGGTATGGTTTCCAAGTGCAATAGCGTTACAGTAGTACTACGCCAGCTGATTGTCAACAGCCAATAGCTTTTGAAATGAAATATAATGTGACGCTTCTCCACCGTCTTATGAGCTTCGCAACTTGAAAAGACAGACTTGAGAAATTTAAATTCAGTCGTCTTAGGTAAGTCAGGAGAGAGGACGTTTTCGTCTATATTGCAGACCTGTCAAGTGGAAGGGATCGATGCTTCGCCAATGTATATCTTCACCACATGGCACTGGCTTTGCATATCGGACGATTTGCAGAGTGAGAAGGACGGGGTGGTTTAAGCATAGTGCTTCTCCATTCCCTTCTACGCCGGTATTCACAGCGAGATGGCGAACCAAAGGCAAGAGATGGAACCTTCGGAGCTACTCTGCTGACTGACGAAGCGTATGAAGTTTGAAGTTTCGGCATAACAGATCTGGCAGATAATTTTCCGTCGACGTGGCATTGATGTTGGAGCATAACACCTTCTCCCCTTCCCTTGACCATACCTCCCTCGGCTTACCCTACACCTGAGAACACCATCCCTCGCACTACGATAACTGTAAAGAAAGTTCACGATACTCGTGTCAGCAGATTTGACAACAAAGTCCAGTATTACAATGGGGCATCGAAATCTCTTTAGAAGCACAGGTCTAGCCAAATTTTGAGCGTGTACATAAAGGGCATACAGTTGATAGAACCCTTCATTCGAATACTCCCCGAGTAGCATGCGAGTGTGAAGTCAGTGGTGTCCAGCGAGAGAGCCAGCATCCAGGCGAAGGCGGCAATCCTTCCGGAGTGACGTATTTACCGAAGGAAAAGCATTTCAAAATTCTACTGACGCTGTTGCTCGCCCACTGTTCAACTGCTACCGCCCGCTACCATACCGCCAAACAGTGGTTGCCTTCCTGATATTCCCGTTCCTTATACGAACGTACGTCCCCGATATTTTACCGATGCTTAGCTTTTGCTGTCGCGATACTCTTCGTTCCTACTACTACAGTTGGCCACCCATTATTATAGCGCTTCTCAACTTATCTGTGCGACGTCGCCTCTCGGAAAAACACCATGGTTCTTTTGTTGCATAAATGCTCCGTGCAACTTTAGTCTCTTCAAATTTAAAAGGCTTAATGAAAAATAATGTCATTCCTAATGGTAGATGGCGACACAGACGCCGTGCTGATTGAAGGGTGTATATTCCTAATAAGGTTGTTTGTTGTAATGGCGTTCCTTAACTGCATTTGGTTTGTAATGAGAAGGTAATCGATCTGATACATAAAAATGTGCGCATGCGCTTAAGCCGTTCTTTTAAATTCATTTAAGTGAATATATGGCCGTATCTTATTTACACAGCTCGTTTATATTTAGAGAAAGGGTAAGGTCTGCTAATAAATAAAATAGATACAACGCAAAAAAAATGCACTCAACTGAACTCAGTGAACTGAGTATTTTTGTTAAGCTTACATAAAGAAATTTGATAACTATGAGATACGAGTTGTTAATTACATTAACACAGCAGTAACCGTAAACATGAATGAGTAGGCATACGACTTGTCCTCCAAAATTAAGGACAATCCCGGTTTTTGGCCTTTTACATTGAAAGTTTTATTGAACCCATGCTGTGGCCGGCGTATAGTATAGCA
Source organism: Eurosta solidaginis (assembly GCA_029619165.1). NCBI lineage: Eukaryota > Metazoa > Arthropoda > Insecta > Diptera > Tephritidae > Eurosta > Eurosta solidaginis. The sequence continues at coordinate 28,744 of JARSSU010016177.1, forward strand.
ATGACTGCATTGAGTGCCTCATAAGGTTTTAGATGCCGGATTAAAGCTTCATGTTGAATTGATATCTGATGATATTTGATTATCCTCAATACTGCAACTCGGGGTAGTAAATTATCTCGCATTCACCCCGATACAAAGCAGTGTAGTTAACTTCTCTACTTCTTTAATCTCCGTGTAGGCCAGTAGGGTGTGAATTACATATTAATTTCTTGAAGGGCCCTCAGATCGTAAAAGATACATGAAAATTCTTGACCAAATGGTAATGGCACCTCACATAAGACTTAGCGATTTTTATACTCAGTTGAGCAGAGCTCACAGAGTATATTAACTTTGATTGGATAGCGGTTGGTTGTACAGGTATAAAGGAATCGAGATAGGTATAGACTTCCATATATCAAAATCATCAGGATCGAAAAAAAATTTGATTGAGCCATGTCCGTCCGTCCATCCGTCCGTCCGTCCGTCTGTCCGTTAACACGATAACTTGAGTAAATTTTGAGGTATCTTGATGAAATGGTATGTAGGTTCCGGGGCACTCATCTCAGACCGCTATTTAAAATGAACGAAATCGGACCATAAACACGCCCACTTTTTCGATATCGAAAATTTCGAAAAACCGAAAAAGTGCGATAATTCAGTACCAAAGACGGCTAAAGCGATGAAACTTGGTAGGTGAGTTGAACTTATGACGCAGAATAGAAAATCAGTAAAATTTTTGACAACGGGCGTGGCACCGCCCACTTTTAAAAGAAGGTAATTTAAAACTTTTGCAAACTGTAATTTTGGCAGTCGTTGAAGATATCAAGGTTAAATTTGGCAGGAACGTTACTCCAATTACTATATGTATACTTAATAAAAATTTGCAAAATCGGAGAACGACCACGCCCACTTCTAAAAAAAATTTTGTTTTAAGTCAAATTTTAACAAAAAATTTAATATCTTTACAGTATATAAGTAAATTATGTCAACATTCAACTCCATTAATGATATGGTGCAACAAAATGCAAAAATAAAAGAATATTTCAAAATGGGAGAGGCTCCGCCCTTTTCATTTAATTTGTCTGGGATACTTTTAATGCCATAAGTCGAACAAACATTTACCAATCTTGTTAAATTTGGTAGGGGCTTAGACTCTGGGACGATAACTTATTTCTGTGAAAAGGGCGAAATCAGTTGAAGCCTCACCCAGTTTTTATACACAGTCGGCCGTCTGTCCTTCCGCTCGGCCGTAACACTATAATTTGGGCAAAAATCGATGTATCATTACTAAGCTTAGTTCACGTACTTATCTGAACTCACCCTATCTTGGTATAAAAAATGGCCGAAATCCAACTATGACCACGCCCACTTTTTCGATATCGAAAATTACGAAAAATGAAAAAAAATACCATTATTCTATACCAAATACGAAAAAGGGATGAAACATGGCAATTGGATTGGTTTATTGACACAAAATATAACTTTAGAAAAAAACTTTGTAAATGGGTGTGACACCTACCATATTAAGTAGAATAAAATGAAAAAGTTCTTCAGGGCGAAATAAAAAACCCTTGAAATCTTGGCAGGTATACTATTCGTGGTATTATATATACAAATAAATTAGCGGTATCCAACAGATGATGTTCTGGGTCACCCTGGTCCACATTTTGGTCGATATCTGGAAAACGCCTTCACATATACAACTACCACCACTCCCTTTTAAAAGCCTCATTAATACCTTTAATTTGATACTTATATCGTACAAACACATTCTAGAGTCACCCCTGGTCCACCTTTATGGCGATATCTCGAAAAGGCGTTCACCTATGGAAACTAAGCCCACGCCCTTTTGAAATACTCATTAACACCTTTAGTTTGATGCCCATATTATACAAACACATTCTAGAGTCACCCCTGGTCCACCTATATGACGATATCTCGAAAAGGCGTCCACTTATAGAACTAAGGCCCACTCCCTTTTAAAATGCTCATTAGCCCCTTTTATTTGATACCCATATCGTACAAAGAAATTCTAGGGTCACCCCTGGTCCACCTTTATGCCGATATCTCGAAAAGGCGGCCACCTATACAACTACCCCCCACTCCCTCTTAAAATACTCTTTAGTACCTTCCATTTGATACACATGTCATACAAACACGTTCCAGGGTTACCCTCGGTTCATTTTCCTACATGGTTATTTTCCCTTATGTTGTCACCATAGCTCTCAATTGAGTATGTAATTTTCGGTTACACCCGAACTTAACCTTCCTTACTTGTTTCTTTATATTAAAGAATTTAGTCACTAAAAAATATTGTTTGTCTGCTCAATATTACCGTCAATATAGTTGGTTGACACCTAATTGAGATATGTGCGGCGATGACGATGTATTGACGCCAAAGGGGCTCAAATCATGTGGCCTGCTTATCTGAAAAAAATATTTATCTGTTTCTTCCTTCACCCGCAAGTTGGGTGGCTAAGTTGTAAGTTCTTCCAAAACACCGTAAAGTAGAATATTGTAACGAATTTACTTGCAAATCCTCTTATTTGCAATCCTCTGCTAAGTTCGAATCACTAAACTGTTGAATAAATAACTCCAATATTGAATAATGGAAAAATGGCCTTTATTAAAGTACTTCACAATGACACTTATACTTTGCTACTCGCTGGCTTAATAACCAAACTGATTGATAACTCAAATTGAACTCTACTATTGGCCGCCAGATCGCGTGCTTAATCAATAACTGTTTGATTGCTCAACTCAAACTGAATTACTGCGCCTCTTCATCTGTTGCCTTTTATACCCTTTGGTTTCCTCGTTGGCATTTTTCCAGAATGTACTAGCATTGTCCATGAGCTCTCAAACTTCTCAGCTATAACTAAAATTGCACAATTTTATACATCTTTTAGGCGCTTCCAGAATCTACTAGTCCAGTAGCTCTCAAACTTCTCAGATATATGCATGTGTTTGCGCATTGACTCTCCGCTGCTTGTATTCGTACATGGTACATATGTGTAGACGCAATTATTTCTTCGTTTATGTAGATACATAAAGATTGAATTATTGATGTGAATGTTTGTAGTTTACAGTCTCTCGCGCGCACATAGGCGTATAAGTAAATGCATCTGTGTGTGACATCTCTCTGGGCTGCCTTATATATGTGTATACTTGATTTGATTATTAACGTAAATACTGCTTGGCATGGCCTTAGCATCGCCTTAGTGATGGATACTTAGTGATGCCAAGCAGTATTAGTAGTAATCAAATCAGTATACACATATATAAGGAACAGCCCAGAGAGCTTTCACCATCATATGCATTTACTTTATACGCCTATGTGCGCGCGATAGACTGTACTAACAACATTCATCATCAATAATTCATCTTTACTGTATCTACATAAACGAATAACTATTGCGTCTACATCATATGTACCAGTACAATACGAGCAGCGGAGAGTCAATGCGCAAACACATGCATATATCTGAGAAGTTTGAGAGCTACTGACTAGTAGATTCTGAAGCGCCTAAAAAGATGTATAAAATTGTGCAATTTTAGTTATAACTGAGAAGTTTTGAGAGCTCATGGATCAATCTAGTACATTCTGGAAAAATGCGAACGAGGAAAACAAGGGTATAAAAGGGCAACAATGTAGAGGCGCTGTAATTCAGTTTGATTTGGATTTCAATTAGCGGCTATCTGCGAGCTATAAGCAGAATTATTTTTGATAGTAGAGTTTTCATTTTGAGCTATCCATCAGTTTGATATTAAGCCAGAGAGTATCAAAGTATAATGTTATTGTGAAGTACTTTAATAAAAGCCATTTTCCATTGTTCAATATTGGAGTTATTTTATTCCACAGTTTAGTGATTCGAACTTAAGCAGAGGATGCAATAAGAGGATTTGCGGCAGTATTCGTTAGCAATATGTTTGACAGCCGCTGCATACATTCAGCATACTGCTTTAAAGAAAAACCCTCAACTAGTTCGTGTGCTTAGTTGAAAGGCCAGAGCAGGCCTTCTCTGCTCACTCTGCTATAATGTCAATCCATTAGTATCTGCTTAGTATTCAGAATACTTGCGTAATAACTTTTAATTCGTCACAAAGTAACGACTCAAACATTTTTAGGAAACGGATATATCAAAAACTGGAAAGTTTTGAAGCAAGTACTTACTGGCAGCATCGTTACTGCCTTACAATTAAAAAAAATATTCTTATTATTTAAGCATATATATAGAATAAAAAATATATGAGTTCAAGATGAAAGTGAAGGACAGAAAAATTTCCCCGAAAGGAAGACAACACAATTAACGGACGTTAAGCGTAACTATAACATTTTTCCTCAACTCTTTTTACTTAAACGATAAGTTTAAAACAGCTAAAAATGTATTAACTGAGAACCACGAAATCGATTATGTGTTTTTTGAATTTGGTTTACAATGAAAATAATAGGAATGGAATTTGATGATTTTTAACTAACAACTAAGGAGCATCTACATAATTCACTTTTTCATTAATCAAGTGGGAATCTACATTAAGCGTGTCAAGATATTTGAAGTGGAAAAATGTTTGAAATATTCATCAAGGGATTGAACTTTTTACCTTAGGAGAGTTCCAAAAATTGTGTACAAACAAGAAAAATGTATTTTCCCTATAAGAACATGATAAAACTTGCACGTATCTACAATAAATTTCCAAAGATAATATTAACGGTTAACACGTACGAAAGTCTAAGTTCGGGTTATACCCAGCTGTGCTCTTAAAACGTTTTTCTTGTTTGCTTTTTGTGGTTAGAAGTGTACAAGGCTGCGCATTAATACATACATACCTATATGGATCTATTCTGAACTCATTTTCGTCCAGAAGAAGCAAAAAGGATACAGACTAATAAAATTAAGTGGGTGAAAATGCAGATTTCCTTCAGATATGGGGATTTCCATAAAAAGCTGTTTATTTTAAAATATAGATAAAATAGAACAATAAACCTAAAAACACAAGTTCCATTGTACTAAAAAGCGTTATTGCCCTTTAAGGTTTTTTTTTACTTGGCTATGCAATAACCAAAACAACATCGCGGCAATGGTACTGTTTGTTACATACTAGCAAGTAGTAAATTATTTCGGCCTTTGTTAACTGTGGAACTGTGCTTTCCGCCTTAAAAACTTTAGGTTTAAAAAATATTCAGTGCAAACAGATGTAGCTATGAAAATAATGTTTATGCCAAATTTCGTTCAGATTGAGAGACTTTTGCTCGACTTATGGCATTAAAAATATTTTAATATAACATCTCTAACGGATTTTGTTTAACGCCTTGTTAAACTCCTAACTTTTCTTGCACTAATTTTTATATTTTTTATAAATTTTCTATATCGAAAAAGTGGGTGTGGTTATCGTCCGATTTCGCTCATTTTAAATACCAATCTATTCTGTTTTTCCAGATTAGCCCCTATACCGAATTTGGTGAAGATATCTCGATATTTGGTCAAGTTATTGTGTTAACGGACGGACAGACGGACGGACGGACGGCTTAATCAATTTTTTTTCTATACTGATGATTTGGTACATGGAAGTCTATATCTATCTCGATTCCTTTATACCGGTACCACCACTCACTATCCAATCAAAGTTATAATACCCTATGACTACTCCTATTTTTGATGTCCTTTATATATTTGATGTGCCATTTCGAGATATAATTCGACAACCTAGAAATGGTGAAAAAAAGTACCCGCATTTATAGAATTTATTCATATTTGTTGGTTACCTGAGGGAACAATTTATATAGGAAATCTCGTTACTTTGTATAATTGCTCTTTGAAAGTTGTAGTCTGTTGAACGAAATTACGTCCATTCTAATATCAACATTAATAATTGTACACCAATGTCAATGAATTTTGTAAATAATAAATGTGGGAGGGGAATATGCTTTCTAAACCACAATAAACTTCTTCCATTTCTTGATCACTCGATTATGATCTTGTGTTGCTCGGAATCCCATCCCTTCCGACAACAATCATTTATGTAATTACTTATATTTGCTTAAGCCGTCGTGTCAAGAACTTACAATTATAATGACGATTTGAAAATAATCTTTACCATGGTATAAAATAAAAGGTTGTTCCACTTAAATTTTTTTTTGACATATTTGGGGAGTTTTGTAATTTCATAATATTTGTTGTTTGCGAAATTGTGGTTTGCGGGTTTGGAAATTTCCTTTAGGATGAAAACGCAATGGTCATCTGAGACAATAACATGCTTTAGCACGATTTATGTGCATACATATCTATTCAGAATACAGTAAAACATGCAATTTTATTGAAAAATAGTGGATGATGACTCATACATTGGTTTGTGACCCATAACTTTATGTTAGTTTGACCCCTAAACAGAAAAAAAATACACCAAAATTTCTGTTGTTCTAGCATGGTGCTATTAGCATGCCTCTACAGTAGATATTTCTCAAGGCATCTTGAGCAAAAGTGTACCTCCAAAGTCTGCAGTGAGTGATAGGTGTTTAATAAATATAAAATGAGGACTTGTAGCCAATTTATCACCACTCAATTTCGTTAAAATTGCGTTAAGTATGCTAAGCTCTTTAGAAATTGCGGTGTCGGTTTATAAGGACATCATATGGGCAATCAATTGACAAACCTGTGTGTTTTGTCAACATGTTCTGAGCAAACGTACAGACACTTAAGAAGGCTACATTATCTTGCTTTGTATATTTCAAACCATGTTTCTTCCACCAAAGTAATTTTCGGAAGCTCGAAAAACTTATTAAAAACCTTTTTTATAGGCTTATATGTCGTATTAAAATATTTCCAACGCATGCGGCTCATTTTTCTTTTTCTTTTTTATTTAAAATAACTATGATGGTAATTGAGTCGTATCCGTTAATATGAAATCCATCAAAATTAGAAAAATTCGTAACATTTTTCAATCTGGTAGCTTTTTTTTGGTGAAATTGTCATTGTCCTCGCAAAAGTCAAGTGGCTAACGTCACAATAACGCCTCGATTCTGAGCGTTACCAGTAAAATACTTCCCAGAACATTATGTAACCGAATATCGTTACCAGTTCTTTTATTCGCGATTCTGGCCCAAGTGGTAACGCTGTCATCATCAAGAAACTCACCAGTGTCTGTGTAGAAATTTGAATGGTAATTTTCTTCGCTTTCACGGTTGCCACTTTGGTCCACTTGGACCAAAAATGGTCCCTTCCAACCCCATTTGGTCCGCTGGTCCCTTTTCCTCAATTTTGGTCCCTTTCTAGGCAGTAGCCACGATTGGTAATTTTCTTTCTTTTTCACTAAGGTAAAAATTCACAATATTGGCAAAAATTTGCCACACTTTCGTTAGCCTCCATATATTTTTGAATTTACTTCAATGGAACTCTTACCATAAAAAATTGCTCAGTCAGTAAAATGTAACAGAACAATAACATTTCACCTAGGATATATTAAGCCAGGAATTAAAAAGAAAAGTGTTGGCAAACACATTGTCATTAATTGTTGATGAAATAACCGACTAATCAAAAAAAAACCCTTGTTTTATAATAATATTAATAACGGCTAGATATTTAGATCGGTTATACAACACTATGTAAAATATATGAAAATAAAAATTTCTTCTCGCCTAGCATAGCTTATAGGAGCATTCTGTCGTGAGCCTAACACTTTCAAAACTTATACCAAGAAATTCGATGCATTACTTCTGGTTTGGAATTTTGATATTTAATCTTTCTCACCCAGCTCAAGGAATTCCAGGACTATTGTGGTGTTAAGCCACGCAAGGTAATTGAAGACTAAGTATATTCGCACAAGAAATATTTTAACTCGAAGACAGAAGGAAGCAAATGCAAAAGAGATTTGATTTCGGAAGAAATTTTTTGTATAAAATTATTCCCGAAGGTGCTAGCAGAATCCCTGAGTCCTGGAATCAAAACTCACACTTACTGAATCTAGGCTCTGATATTAAGTTTAAACGCTAAGAGAAAAGGTAAGCATCTATAAAAATAGCACTAACAAAATTGCTTAGTTTCATTTATGATATACTGAGTTTTCCACATACATAGTTCGGCAACACCAGAACGCAAATTTTGAAATGTTTCTTACTAAAACCTAACTGCACCATACATTTATTTCATAGCAATCAACAACGTAATGCTGGAACCAAGAACTTTGTGTTAACGCATAAACGGGGACGATGTGTATGTGCATATTATGCATGTTAGGTTTCTACATAGGTATATTGTTATTTATTCTGTGAAAGTACATAATGTAAACAAATATGTGTAGCAAGAGGCAACACTTTTTTACTATTATATTTACTTATTTGGGCTTACAATTCTTTATTTTTCAGTTTTGCCCTTTCTGAACAACAGCTGTTGTGTGGTTATTTCGATGTAACCACCTACTTTTGTGGGTAAAAAATTATCCAGCTACTTTCGCGGGTAGAATACCAAAAGGGTGTAAAAGTTGCCACATGATTTCGTTACCGTGGTGAAGAATGTTCTTACCACACTAGAATCGGGGCGTAAATGGAAACCATTTTTTGTATCATGATCTTTACAAATCTTCCAAAAATACAGAGTGTTGTTTAAAAAAATAGCTTGCCATGGCACTATATGTACCACCAAAAAGTAGCTACGGCACGAACAAGGGAAATTAAAGACAAACAAATTTTGATTTTTTACTGGGTGCTTTTCTGATTTTTAAAATACTCTGAAGTATGTAAATTGCTCAATTCAGGGGGGAGTATACTGAACTATGTTTTGTGTGTTACGCTGTAATTCGCATGCTTAAGACCAACAGGTGAAATTATAGTTTTCTCACAAAATGTCTTACAGATCAAATCTTTTTGTGCCCATGTATGTTTTTTATCCTGTACCTCTCTTTATATTACGGAAATTATTGTCTGCATATGTTATTTTACAGTAACGAAATGAAGTTTTAAATGTTAATGAAATTGCTTCAGGGATTCGGGGACTTTTTTAAATTTAAATTCTCTTTTGTTTCGCTGCTCTGTAATATGAGCTGGTATAAAAACTCTTTGTAAAATCTTATTGTTGTAAGCAAAGAGTGTATGTATGCACATCCATGTATACTAAGTGCATGTGTAGATACTTTTAATGTATCTGCTTAAATTTCGCAACATTTGATTTCAAAGAACCGTCAGAAAAACTATATTTTACGAAATAATATGTTTATCGAAAAGTAAAAATAGTACCGGCGTTTTGTTATTCATTAAGATATTATTCATATCGAATTATATTTTCATTCCAATTTAGCTCAATATGACAAATTATCTTACAGCGATAAGACCAAATTTATAATTTATCTAGAACATAACTTTTATACCCGCATTTGAGTAGTGTTATACATTACTGTCTTTGCACGTTTAACATAAACCGGTAGAGAGCAAGATGTCCAGAGAGACAATGAGAGAGTTATCAAAAGGAGAGCGAGAGAGAGAAAAACAGAGAGATAGCGCATGGCACGCACTCATTTTGCACTGTTATCAAAATATTGCTTTGTTTCTATTCCACATGAGATGATAAACAACAAAGTCTGAACCAGTTATGATACAATGTATCTAACAGATACAAATATTTCACCTAAGTCGAGTACTCTTATGGCTAAAAACTATCAGATTAATTATTTAATAACTTCAACCAGCTTTAGTGGTTAGCTAAATCTGTAGTTGCTATCTATATTATACCTGCAAGTATGGGCATAGATTGATTTGTAATTAGGACACCATTGAGCCACATACATACATACATAGATATTAAACACCCCTTGCCCCCGCTTTGTTCTTCTGTTAGTAATAAGCTATTTCATAGTTGGCATATAATAGGAAGTATGAGGGCTAAGTGGCGCCGTATTAGGTACATGCGTACAAGTTAACACAAACAAATCGTTATGTGAATATACTAGCGCTAAAAATTTGTATCTGTCAGATACGCGACGAAGCATAATCGTTCAAGTTATTGTATATAAACATAGGTTAGGCAATAAAACGCTCATGTAATAAAGAGAGCGCGCGTGCAAGATAGAGAGTAGTGCACTACAAATACGATAGTCCATAGTGTACACAAAAATATGAGCGGGAGATGAAAAAAAAGAAATCAACAAAATCCATATAAAAATGTAAGTCGGCTACAATACCGCTGTAATGTAATCGGAAACGACGGAAGCGAAATACGGAAGTTCTTTGCTGACTATAGCTACGGTGGGGGTGGATCAACTGAGTGTCTCGTCGCTCAAAAGACGGCAAACACATGCAACAAAGTATCTTGTATCTAACGGACAAGCATAGTGAGAGAGAGTACTGGAGCGCCGAGAGTGCTCATATGCGAAGTGAATTGGCAAAAACAGCACAACGATAAAGACGACAGCACAAAGTCGCTATCAAAATGCTGCGAAACTGCTTATGTTCAATGGCCTCCTAACAGATGTTGAATTTTCGCTCTATAAACGCCTGACTTCGTAGCGCTGCCATTGACGCTGCCGCTGCATTCATTTAGGCAACTCAATATCTCATTTCAATACCGATTCAGTTTTGTGTTATTCGTCGGTTCGTTTGGATGCGTCTTGTAATTGGTGGTCGCGCTGCTACTTGTCGCGCGTTTTTCAGTGACAAAACCCAAATAGGTATATCAATATTTAGATGAAAACAGAATTAAATCCAAGCACTGCTGCACTACTAAATCGCGTTTGAAAAAGTGCAGCAGCTTTGTGTTTTGAAGTTGTGATAGCTTCCTAGATATAATCTGCAATAAATGCATTTAAAGCCTACAGTGATAAAGTACAACCAAAGTATCCAAATAAAATGATGCCACAAAATAATGTGGCAAGCTAAGTGCGGTATAGCAAGCACTTTTACTCCCGCACTGCGTTTCTGTTGCAACCAATTTGTGTAAATGAGATATTCAGATTTGAATTTATTTAACAAATTTAAATAAAAAAGAAAACGAAATGTGAAAATAAATTTTGTTCAACAAACGAGTTTGAAAGAACGCCTTAAAAACGCGGCACGTCGTTCAATTCGTGTCGCAGTTGCGTGTGTATCTCGCAATTCGTGAAGCAATGAACACAATTTATCCCAAAGCAAAACATGTCAAATTTATCAAAGGAAAAGTGATGAGTTACTCGTGTTTCGATTTGTATTTTATTGAGTGAAAAATATTTTTCGATTTGTGTAGTATAACTGTTATAAAGTGTATGTCTAGCAAAAAGAGTGTAATAAAAGCCACAAGGAAGAACGGAGAACTGAAGGAAATACGACGAGCAAAACAAATAAATCCATAATCAAACAATTCATGCAGAATGGAGCGAATTAAATAAATGTAGGTCGATTTAAAATAAGTCAATAAGATGTAATTTACTTTGCTTGGGTGACAAGTGTGCCAATGGTTAAGTAAATTAACAACAACAAATGAAACAAAACACATTTACAAACATACATACAAACTCATATGCACCATATTCCAATTTAACTTAAAATTTTAATTATATCCTTGTATTTTTCCTCGAATTTCGTTTGCTGAATGGTTCGACGAACGCCTCGAGCGTCTTTCCCGTATAAAACACAATACTTACAAATTCGAATATGCAACACGACATGGCACTGCGCTGCAATTACTTTCGGAAACGCGCACCCATAGGATACACCCACTAAAGTAATAACCACTAATTACAAGGTGACGGGAGATGGTGCTTTTTTTGTGGTGGGAATTAAATGTGGGTGCTCGTTTCCAAAATTTCTAAATGCATTGAAGTGGCGCGTCGGTGCTTCCCTCGCCGCCCCCCGACATTGTGCAAACAAAATCGTAATGCTCGCAATTGGTATGCGACTATCGAGTTCGTCGATATTGCAAAGTGCGACGGGAGCGAAATATAGAAACTCAAATGCATAATCTTGCTTCAAAATTCAACAAAGTTGTTGTTATTAATTAATATTTATATGTATGTATAAAAATAAAAAAAAATATGTTTAAACTGTTTGAGGCATCATACGGTAACAATTCCCCGTTGCTTATAAAAATCTGTGAATTTATTACGAAATAAATAAACCAAGCACTTAACAAAATAAAACTTATGTTGAATTTGCGCTTGTGGAAATCTAAAACGATTTTAATTGAAGCATAATATTTTGCTTTGAGAAGTTCTTCATCGAATGCAAAAGGAATGGAATAATATTATTAAGCACACTTAGGGCATAGAGAATTTGTTTGCAAACATTTTAACGCAATATTTCATCTTTGTTGAAGCATTTGATAAAACTAATTGGGTATACCTGACATTGTGGATAAAACAAGTGTGATATCTTATCCGTAAACTGCCTGACAGGATGTTCAATATGGCGGCGCATAGGGTCGGCGGGTCAACGGGTTATAGAAAGAGATACATAAAGAGACCACGATAGTCAATTAAAAAATGAGTTGATCGGTTCTATTTGTAATTTTGACGTCTATGCAGAACTTATCACACTTGCCTTGTCCACAGTGACACCTAATTAGAATTGATAGGTTGGACACTTCACTTTCAATAATTTCTGTTATGTACTACAATATCTTGGTATATTTGCAAATTATAATAACTTTAATAATTTTCACGCGTAGGACAAAAATATGTAGACGCAATCCGTTAGTGAAGTAGGAAGATATTATAAAAATTATGTACATTTATTAAAGTGGATTGTTTTGTTCAAATACTTTAAGATATACCAACATTTGGTAAATCAAACATAACGTAACGTAAAATAAATTAACTTTTTCTTACATTATTTCATCGAAAAAATCTAAAATATAATTGTCACGAGTGGGGCATGTTCGAATTAAAAGCATATAATAAACTTGGTTATAGTAAAGAAAGTATTCCACATGTATGAAATATGGTTCCCGTCATTGAACCATTTCATAAGCTAAATAAATTTGAGTTGGGACATATGTACTTCATACCTTGTAACACGTCTCCGTCAGTTGAGTGATAGACAATTTGAATTTTAAGAAAAAGGAGCTTTACATTATTTATCAAATTTCACTATAATATTAAGAGAAAAAATTGTATTCATAACCAACACTTTTAATTTGCCACAGAACTGCCAAAAAGCCGAATAAGCACGTGAAACGAATAAATTTATGCTCAGAAATTTTAGGCTAAATCTCAACTTGAGCCTAAGTTTAATACCATTCATCGGTTTTAGCAACTTTTGAAATTTTGTTGTTCTAAATTGGAATTCTCTCAAATTAATACTGTGTTTTTAATTTTATTCAGTTTCAATTTAAAACTTATGAGTCTAAAATCTCAAAATTGTTTAAAACAATACCGAACAAATTTCAAAAATTTTAAAATATAAACCTATAGTTATTCTGGGCTTGAGACAAAACCAAAAAAGTTTAATAAATCTTAATATAGAAAGTTGTAGACTTTAAACTTGATGATGATGTTGCTAATTTAAAATAAAAATTTCATTTGCGACAAGTGCTGCAAGTCATATATTTTTTTCAGAAATGTTATACCTACGAGGTGTTATAATATGACTTCTTACAAAGATGTGATAGCTTAGTAGGATGAGCAAGCTGCCAGGTTAGGTTAGCTAAACTGGCAGATCCATGAGGACGTTACATAGACTGAATGAGTCTGTAGTGATACCAAAGTTTATTTAACTACCAAACTGAAAAGCCCCTACCAGAATCCGTGGCACATTGGTTCGAAATGAGACTGGTGGTCAATAGATTTTTATTTTTTTATAACTGCAAGTGTAGACTTTTCTTGTTCGAATTGAAACCCAGCTTTATGCACTCATTTTTAGGAAAACCGGCATAATCTATATTTGAAACCGAATTCGGGCGGGTCACACATATCTGTTGGAACAAGGAGTTTCATATTTAGGCTCAACCTCTTATATTTAAACAAGCTTTATCGAATAAAGATGAGCTACGTTACTTATTTTTCCTATTACTCACTCGGGTAGTAAATCACAAATCATTTGACATATTTTGAAACTTAGTAATATAAATAATTAAATCAGCACCTTATTTCAAGGATAAAAAAAGATATAGAAAATGTGTTTAGAGAAATTATCCCCGAACCAAGGTTCATTTTCTCAAGGAACCTCCCTGAAGTTAAACGGTTTCGTATTACAGTGGAAAAAAATTTACAAGGTTTTTCAGTTATGATGAACAATGAGGATACATATATTTTTTAGACAACACGAAACAATTTTAAAATACTCACTTTGTATACAGGGCTCGAATCGTAACATGCGATCACGGATCGGCAGCCATATGAAAGAAAATTACGTGATACGTCAAACGTATAAATAAAATGGGATTATAACATACGATAGTAAATGGAACGTAATTTATTTTCAACTCACAATGAATTTTACGATGCACATTAGGTTGGATTGTATTTTTAGCTCAAAAGATTTTGAACTGTCAAACTGATTGCCAAAAACATAAAAAATAAAGTAAATAACTGCGATGCATCAAATTTTATTGTTTGTTTGAGCTCCAGTAATAGCGAAGGCGTTCTAAATATATTCCGACGCGTTTAAGAGAGCGGAGGAACCCTTTGGACTTATTGAACAAAGCAAAAGCATATCGTGTATGTATTATTTCTTCGTAGAAATGTTTGCATTTTCTTGAAGAGATTTCGCTTAAATAAAAAGCTTTTAGTTACTGTGTCAATGGATTTATACGTTTCCATAGTTCTTGGTAGTTTTTTTAGATTTTGGCATCAATGATATTAACGTCTTCATTTTTAGGTGCCAAAATTTCCATTTCTCGAAGCCATTTATAGGTTGTGTAATTAGATTCAACATTTGGAAATACATTAGCTATTTAAGCTTCAGGTGATGTCATAAGTTCGCAAACATTTGGAGGAAGAAAAATTAAATCTGCTGGTATAGAAATAGGAATTATTGCATTACTGATTTCAAGATGTTTTTTTAGCAAAACGTTCTGCTGAAGTGTCTCCGCCCAAATGCGCTCTCATATTTATTTATTTATTTATTTATTTAAGCCAATTAAAAAAAGAATCTTATAGGCTAAT
This sequence comes from Eurosta solidaginis, assembly GCA_029619165.1. Lineage (NCBI taxonomy): Eukaryota > Metazoa > Arthropoda > Insecta > Diptera > Tephritidae > Eurosta > Eurosta solidaginis. Next base: position 43,783 of record JARSSU010016177.1, read on the forward strand.
TATAAAAGTGTAAAGTAGTTAACAATGTATAATAATATAAATTACCTTACTTATAAAAGTATTTAAAATACTCAGAAAGCCATCTTTCGAACAAGAAAAATCTATCTCACAAAATTTAGAAATTCTATTGAACTCAATTAAGGTTCTAGTAATTGGAGCATTCCGCGCATAAAGAGCCCTGAGAACACCAATATGAAAAAACTCAGAAGCACGAAAAGCTCTAGCCGGTATATTAATGAAAATCCTCTCCAAGAGCACAGGGCAATCAACAACCCCAAGTAACAAATCGAAAACGAACGGCAGCGAAAAAATTGCCCTCCTGTCCTGCAATGATTTTAAGTTAATCAATAAGCAACGAGCTTTATAAGTCGGGATAGGATCCGAGAAGCGCAGACTGCGTAATGCAAAGTGTACGAATACTTTTTGGATTTGTTCAATTCTTGTAACATGCAGGAATAATACGGAGACCAGATGAAACAACCGAACTCAAGTTTGGATCGCACAAACGCAGAATATAAAAGCTTTAGCGTATACGGTTCACTGAAATCCAAGCTATGACGCCTAACAAAAGCTAGCATGGCATACGACTTAACAATTCACACATTAATATGACTTGAAAACGAAAACTTCGAGTCAAATATTACTCCCAAGTCCTTAATTTCACTAACCCGCAACAGGGGCGATTTTGATATTTGATATACGGTATCAATCAAGTTGACACGCTTCGAAAAAGTTATTTGAAAGCACTTTTTTAGGTTAAGTGATAACCGATTATTATTACACCAGTTACTAAATTTATCTAAAGCTTCTTGCAACAATATCGCATCATGAAGGCTATGAATAGGCAAGTATATCTTAAGGTCATCTGCATACAGCAAGAATCTTACTTTAGAGAAGCAAGAGCGAATATCATTAATAAACGTGACAAAAAACAGTGGACCCAGGATACTACCTTGTGGAACACCGGAGGAAGCAACGAATGGACGAGACCTAACACCATCAAATGAAGTGTTAGCAGATTCTTGAAACTCTTGAAAATTAAAATATAAGCCTATTATTTAGTATTTCTTTACTGAAAACTTAATAAGGCCTATATTTTTGTCCACTTATGTCTTCTTCGCATACTGGCTAGTTAAGCTAAAGACAAATTGGATGCTAAAGTGTTGCTATAATTTATGATAGAAATCCATCAACTTATTTCTTAAAAACAATTATAAAGGTTGTTATCGAGCCAGCAAAGCTCCAAGCTTAAAAGGTATCGTCGGCTTAGAGTGTAAACCGGTTGAAAAACGACCTACTTCCAAATTAATTAAAATATATTATATAAGGAAAGCACTTACAAACTCAAAAAATCAGTAAAAATTCGTAATTTTGAAAAAAATTAAGTACTTGCATGTACTGACAAAATCCATACGTCTGGCGATCCTGTTCGTATTGGACCCTGAAATGATTGTGGTTAGCGGTAGCTGTACAAGCTTTGAGCTGGACGAGTTTTATTGTGTTTGACTAAACTAAAAAATGCAAAAAATCATTTAAAAATTAAAGTTAATACAAATTAGCTAAAAAACTAAGAATAAAGTGGTAAATAAAAGTTTACAAAACGAAGTACAAAATAAAGCCAGCCCGTATGGAACGCATTGGAGTGTTAGTTTGCAATTATTGTATATTAGCAATGAAAGAATGGGAATTCTCCCACTTTAACAAGAGAAGTTAATTGGATCCTTTTTCGGATCCTATTTAAGATTTTTACGTTGAATTAAAATAACCTCAAGTACTTTCTTTTGTTCTTCAAATTCTCCACACTTTTCTAAATAAATGTTTACTATGAGTATTTCGAAGAGAATGCTGTGAAACAACATAAATGACATTATTTTTCGAACTTTTTTACCTGGCATAACACCCGAAGGCAAATATTGTTACTATTCTTAAAAACATCCCTTTTGCTTGCGAACGCAATTGTTACCTGAGTTAAGATGTCCTACTTTACAATGGGACACCAAAAACGCAGTATCCTTTTTGACATGTTACAAGTAGGTACCTATTTATGTATGTATGCCTTATGGTCTGTGTAGAAAAAGGTAATATACCTACAAAATAACATATTTCTTACTTGTGAAAAAATCAAATGTTCTGTGGTGAGCATTTCAAAACTTACAGCAGCACACATTTGTAGGGCTCTGGGGATAAAGAGATTCGAAAAATATAATAAAAATGTGAAAAGAAACACTTGTGTTGATTTTCTTGGAGGCACACATTTTACTTTTTGCAAAAACAAAAAACAAAATTTCTAGCAAAATAAATGAACTAAGAAATGCAGAAAGAAAAACAGTGAAACATGACAAGGTAAAAAATCCAACCATTAATAATAAACGAAAAGAAACAAACAACAACTTAAGCACAAATTAGTAACAATGACGGAAGAGCGTCACAGATGGACAGACATTTACATGCACATATGGATACACTTGGTAACTCATACATACTAATATTATTATAAGAAATAAGAATCCCGACAGAGGATGCCTGAGAGTTGGGAACATTTGTCGCAAGACGAGTAAAAGATACCTGAAAATCTTTGTGAACTGCTTGCACCCAGATAACGTAGCAAACATCTCAGCGGAACGAACTGCAGCAGCAAGAGGGAACATATCAAGGAGCAAGACATACGCTTGCTCGGACGGACAGGCGAAGTTGAAATGAGAAAAGGATGAGCTGTGTGTGTGAGACGTGTATTATTCTTGCAAAGGGGGAAAGCAAAAACAAAAAATAGAAACATGTTAAGGAAAAAAAGCAAATAAGACATAGATGAAGACGAAGCTGTGAAGAACGAAAAGAGACTGAAAACACTCGAGGTGATTTATGATGGTGCAGAAAATGATGACAAATGTTGCACAAACACAAATAAATACACAAGCATTGAAGCTGATGGATAGACGGACAATGAAAAGATACACGAGCGCGAGCAAGGTATGAAGCAGAGTGCCATGTGGCAAGTAAAGTAGAAACTCAAAGCGGAAGCCACATAGCGAATGTTTAAAGTTGATGCAATTATACAAACAAAAAACACATACAACCCGAAAATATCGTGACAGAATAAAAATTTTGTTATTGAAGGTGTCAAAGGCAAAGTGTGAAGTATGAAGTGGACGTGTGACCAATCTTGCTGAAGAATTTGCTACGTCATCATCGTATTAAGCGCCCACAACAGCAATTTGACAAGTAACTCACACCTTTCGCTTGTTTGAATACAAAAAAAAAGTGTTGCCAACAACACCTCAACCCAAATTTCTTCTTTATATTCCCAACTGAAGTTGCGTGAAGTTTTTGCTTTTACAAACGTCAAAAATTAGTTCATCTTCTTGTGAAAGTAAAAACACTCGTTCGGTACATTTACAAACTGTTGCACTGCTCCCTTCATCTTACCTCAATCATAGTGCATACACGAGAAAAGAAACGCATCTCCATTTGCCTCGAACAGCCAAAAGCATTGCATTCGTATGTTTGTATGCCATCATCTTCTTTACTGCTACTTGAATTTAATTTGCCACTTCTGGTTGTGCAACATCACCAAAATGCGATTGCAGCTAATGTACTTAAATGAGGCAGCGGCAACAATAACTGTGGCTGTGGTGGCAGAAGTTATTTAATACGCCGGCCAGCATTTGAAGCAAGGGAGTTCGGCCTCTGTCATTGCTTACGTCTGCATCGTCATCGTCACCGTGTTTGCACCTCTCTCTCTTGTTGCACCTCTAGCCACGTTGTTACTGTGTGCTTCTTGGTGGTGTTGCAGCTGTTGTTACAGCCAATTCACTTCGTTTCTTCAGCTTGGTTGGCAATTGTTTTTTGTTTTTGCTACCACACGGCCACTTGACTTCTGAAGTATTATGTTTTCTGTTTTTGTTTTTTTCTATCCTTCTTTGTTTTACATCTTTCGCTTTTTTGTTGACGAAAATGGTTTGTTGCCCTGGATTTTTTTGCTCGAGCTGCGATGTAGGGTTGCTTATTTAGATTTGTACATACATAACTGTTTAAATTGCGCCTGTTGAAATATTTCTCCCCGAATGCATTTGGGCTTATTTCATTTCAATTTTTGTGTTCCGACTTATAAACGATTTCACTTGAAGTGAGACTTAAAGCACTTCAATGTTTGTGTTAAATGGCTTCATTTCGCATATATTAATTTCGTCCTTAAAGTTTCGCACTCGAAGATGGAGAGTAGGTCTTAAATGGATTTGAACAGCATAATTGGCTTACAAAAATATTTTGTAAATATTATGCCTTTCACACGAGGATACGCGGGGTGCGAGGTTGCTCCTAAATACTCTATCTCGGTTTCCACGCCGTATCTAAAAATATTGTTTAAAGAAAAAGTCAGAGTTACTTTTCAAAAATGTGATACTTCATTATCTGATAATTTGATTTAAGGATCTGGGACGTTAAGAAACAGAGATGGAGTGATATTCTGCTCAACAGTTGGCAAAGTAGACAAGCGATCAATGAATTTGACCAGGAACAACCACCAGTTTCCCAGTCTTAGCAGTATCCAATGTGCTTAAGATTTTTTCAATAAATTGTTCAGCAGTGGACCAACTGTCTATGGGTGGTCCTCACAGACCACCCAGTTTACTTCAGCAGTAGAACGGCTCGCAAAAAAGTTTGAAGTAAAACTACTAACATAGAACATAAAACGTAGAGAGGGTACCTGATAATGCGCTTTTGTCGCAGTAATCATAGATTTTTATGTTGAGGCGTCAGAAATAGTTTAACAAATACATACTCGTTTGAAGAAAACGCAAAGAATTAACAAACAAAAAACATTATTGAAACAAAAATTTATAACGCACAGTGCCACAATTCTAACTATACCTCCAATAATCCAGGTGTTCATACAGATCTAAAGGCAAAGATTGGAATGGTATAATCGAGACTGGACATTTTTATTATAATATAAAATCGAATGATTGCAATTTTCTTCAAGGCCCGCTGGAAAATGGGTTAAAAGCGTAAGTTTTGACAGATGGGAGGTAATTTTTACGGTGCCATGACATAATCCCAAGTAGCATAATCCCATTTTACTTGCGTTATGCACTACTACAGGTCATAGTTCCAATGGGCATAATCTTACTCTTTATCGTAAAAAGAAGAAGATTTATATAAACAATTAAGGAAGGCTAAGTTCGGGTGTAACCGAATATTACACACTCAGCTGAGTGTTTTGGAGACAAAATAAGGGAAAATCACTATTTAGCAAAATGAACCTAGGGTAACCCTGGAATGTGTTTGTATGACCAGGGCTTCAAATGGAAGGTATTAAAAAGTATTTTAAAGTGAGTGGGCCATAACGATTCTATAGGTGGACGCCTTTGGACGCTGGCCTTTTCGAGATATCGCATTAAAGGTGGACCAGGGGTGACTCTAGAATTTGTTTGTACGATATGGGTATCAAATGAAAGGTCTTAATGAGTATTTTTAAAGGGAGTGGGCCTTTGTTCTACAGGTGAACGCCTTTTCGAGATATCGCCATAAAGGTGGACCAGGGGTGACTCTAGAATGGGTTTTTTCAATATGGGTATCAAATTAAAGGTATTAATGAGGGTTTTAAAAGGGAGTGGCCCTTAGTTGTATATGTGAAGACGTTTTCGATATATCGACCAAAATGTGGACCAGGGTGACCCAGAACGTCATCTGTCGGGTACCGCTAATTTGTTTATATATGTAATACCACGAACAGTATTCCTGCCAAGATTCCAAGGGCTTTTGATTTCGCCCTGCAAAACTTTTTCATTTTCTTCTACTTAATATAGTAAATGTGACACCCATTTTACAAAGTTTTTTCTAAAGTTATATTTTGCGTCAATAAACCAATGCAATTACCATGTTTCATCTCTTTATTCATATTTGGTATAGAATTATGGTATTTTTTCCATTTTTCGTAATTTTCGATATCGAAAAAGTGGGCGTGGTGATAGTTGGATTTCGGCCATTTTTATACCAATACAAAGTGAGTTCAGATAAGTACGTTAACTGAGTTTAGTAAAGATATATCGATTTTTGCTCAAGTTATCGTGTTAACGGCCGAGCGGAAGGACAGACGGTCGACTGTGTATAAAAACTGAGCGTAGCTTCAACCGGTTTCGTCCATTTGCGTCAATAAGGTCAACGCACCTACCAAGTTTCATCGCTTTGTTCCGTCTTTGGTAATGAATTATCGCACTTTTTCAGTTTTTCGAAATTTTCGATATCGAAAAAGTGGGCGTGGTTGTGGTCTGACTTTCGTTCATTTTAAATAGCGATCTGAGGTGAGCGCCCAGGACCTACATACCAAATTTCATCAAGCTACCTCAAAATTTACTCAGGTTATCGTGTTTACGAACGGACGGACATGGCTAAATGAATTTCTCTTTTCGCCCAGATCATGTTGATATATAGAAGTCTACATCTATCTCGATTAGTATATGCCGTTACGTATTACCGTTATGCGAATAAAGTTAATATACTCTGTGAGCTCTGCTCAGCTGAGTATAAAAACCCAGAGACAGTCAACGTGGTGTTGTGAGTAGTTTTCTTTTCTTGCCAAAAACCAGGGTTCGAGACCTTGGCCCGGTAAAAACAGGAAGTTTAAAAACGTTTTTCTGTGCAACAGACACCTTGGGAAACATACGATGCTTATTCCTCCATTGAAGATACACATACTTTTTTATTATAAAATAATTGCCCCAAATTACGATTTTAGAGTTCATATTTAATATAAAATAAAGCAAATGATGCAATCGCGGGATTTCTTCGATTGAAAATTATTATAATAACAAAAGTTAAATTGTTATTTTTTCAAACAAATAAAATGTGGAGTAAAAATAGGACATAAATATAAATATTGATAATAAATGCCACTATTTTTTTCGCATAAAAAAATTTAAATTTGGAATAATAATGTTGCCCAATTTTTTAATCCAAGGGGCTATGCTACTTGGGTTTATGTCATGTCATGATTTTTATATACAGGGATTAAAAATGTCAAAATTTCCCCTTTCTCCCTTTGTCATTGCAGTATTTCCTTTGGTTTTTTTTTCTTCAGTATCTTATTAAAATTATACATACACAATAGTGAAAGGGTATCCAGATAAGCATCAGGCATTGTAGAAATATTTCTTACCTTCGACGACACTCAAGTCAAATTATATTTGCCTTGTCCTTTCAAACACAGCCCTGATTGACGGAGTGATTTCTATTCTATGATCAGTGTCAAGTACCAGTGTCAAGTATTACCACGGTGGCACTGGATTAACTTTAACCAAGACGGGCTTGCACCTTCTATTTTCTTTAAGAACATTATGTGGGAATGCTTCCCAAAACTTGGCCGAAAATTCATAACATTGAATTTTTTCAAATTTTTTTTTAAATGCAGTTTACCCCCAAAGTGCATATTATCGTCAATCGATACACCTTTTTAACAAAAGTTTTTTCATTCCTTTCATCATTCAAAAGTTGTGGTAGGACTTCCAAATTGATAAATTTGAACATGCCCCCTGAGTTGAGGGTGCGTCTCTATAATTTGGTCTCCAATGCTCTTTAAGAAAAAGGTTAGGCAATATTTCCGATAAAAAAGGTTTTTGTTAGTTGGCTCCATTAATTTATATGATTTTCCTAAAATGGGAAAAACCCAAAGCTTTCGGATTTCTCCGAAATGGCTGAGAAATTTGGTCTGGTAATAATATGCAACAATTTTTGTTAACACTCCAGTAGGCGCGCGTTCTACAATAGTAAAACGCTTGTGCATTTCGTTGAATATTCTCGCTTACCTTATGTCACTCACGCACACAATCTTATTACTCTTCTATTACTAGACAATAAACTTTTTCAGTGTCATTGCGGTGAGCGATGCGTGCGCATCTTGGAGAAATTTGACGGCAAAAGTTCATTTCTACAATTGTAGAACGCGCGCCTACTCGTGTGACATTTTTTTTATACATGTTATACATGTGACAAATGGATTTGTCCTGATCATCAGGTTCTTCTGTGTCCGCACTGCGCTAAATATGAAGAATAGAGGTGGAATACATGACCGAATAAAAAAAATGAGTCTTTTATTATTATAAGTTAAAATTTTGTGTTTTTTTTAGTTATGTACAAGAAGTCTGATTTTTGGTTCCTAATGTGTTTAAATTGGTTATATTTTATTTGTTTTAGTTTTATAATAAAATCCTTTTTATTATTACCAAAAAATATTTTTCAATTTATAAAGATTTCCTTTGAAAACCTTCTATTAAAAATGTTCTACATAAGTAGAGCGCGCGACTACTAACGTCCCAAATAGGGGCGCGCCTACTGGAGTGTTAAAGAAATTTCTCTGTAATAATGTAAAATTATTGTTTAACAGTGAATAAATTGTCACTTCAAGCCACGGGCAATACTTTTATCGAAGTTAAGTTTGCCTTTTGATGGACGGTAATCATCTGACATTTGCATTCAAAGAGGAATACATTTTAGTCAACCCAACAGTACAACACGCTTAAAGCACTACAGAAAAGAACAAAAGAGGGGGCGGTGAAACACTGACTTAGCTACGACGCCATTTAGCTTTGGCGCAATTAGAATGCCGCACAGCAGACAAATGCCATTTATCTTCATAAAATAATTTTTGTCCTAAAATTTGAAAATCCCCTTGAAAATAGCTAAAGCGAAAATTTCATAAAACAAAAACAAATTTTGGGAATGAAAGCGCAATCAGTAAACATGACAAGTTAAAGTGGCAAAAGACTGTGAGGATTCATGATTTTTATCTACTAGCCAATCGCAACAAGCACCAAACACTTCCTAAATCATTTCTTGCACTCAAGAATACTGGAAAATCCTACGAGATACACACAATCGAAGTCGAGAGCACGAAGAACCTCACACTGAGTGGGAAGGATTCAGGAGGCGTCTACGAGTACGCAAAATGCTTCCTGCCGCAAATCATTAATTATATTTAAGTATATAAGAAATTGAATCTGCTGGAAGAGAAAGGAAAAATTGTGCAATGTATCAAAATAACCAAAAAAAAATGGTATTAAAGCGGAAATACAGAAATAGGTGGAGTAAACGACAAAAATTGTGAAAACACTTCAGTGGCACTTCATTAATTTATTCAAATCTAGCGTGTTTGTTTAATCGTTGCTGCCAACTGTGGCAGAATGAAGTGAGGTGTGAATGGAGCTTGGAAAATATGGCAATAAACTTTGTAGAACTTTAATGAAAGCGAAAGTCACGGCCACATGAGCAAATGAGGACTGCGTGTGAACATTCATCCCACCGCTTAACCTTGGCTGCAGTCATCTATTCGTACTGTAAATTTTTCTTTTCCCGCGAATAACCGACGAAATAATTATTTTTTATACGCCACACAAATTTGATGTTTCATAAACTCAATGTGCTTTTAATGCTCCTGAATTTCCGCTATGCCCTTTAGATGCTGAATTGCTAGGTTATGAGATCGAAATGTTGAATGGAAAACTTTAAACATAAATAGCTTTAATCATTTGTCTGGTAATATTTTTGAGGTTTTGCATTGCGGTAATACTGAATTGGTGTCTAGCCTAGTTACGGCGTCAAAAAAAACTTAGGAAAATGTCAGAAGAAAGTTGAAAAACAGTAGATAAAAGTCATTGTAACACAGGACCTCTACGCGTTGGCGATGGCGAGTACCGAAGAAGATTTAATGATGAGCTGTACGAGCTATATGCAGACATCAACATAGTCCAGCGAATTAAAACGCAGCGGCTGCGCTGGCTAGGCCATGTTATGCGAATGAAAGATGATGATCCGGCCAAGAAAGTGTTTCTATCGGAACCCGCCTATGGAAGCAGAGGTAGAGGGCGGCCCCCACTCCGTTGGAAGGACCAGGTTGAAAACGATTTAAACTCCCTTGGTGTGACCAATTGGCGCCGGTTGGCGGAGCAAAGGAGCGACTGGCGCGCCTTGTTGGACGGCCATAACCGTTTAGACGGTTAAGCGCCAATTAAGTAAGTAAGTAGTAACACAGCAGAAACAACAAGACCGTGAAAAGCTTCGTCTCTCTGGGAACCTGCATTAACGAAAAATAACTCTTGCCAATAAGTGATACTTTGGGTAGAGTAGGCTACTGAATAGTAAAGTCCTCTTTTGACGAGCAAAAATTAAGCTCTTTAAGTCGCTTATCATACCTGGCCTGATGATTAGCTTGGAATCATGGATGGTGCCGAGAGAACTTGTGATGGCTTTTGGAGTATTCGAGAGAAAAATTTTCCGGCAGATTTATAGTGCTCTATGTTGGCTCTCTCTGTCGGCGAGTATCGAAGGATACAGTGATGTGCTGTATGAGCTTTACGTAGATATGAAAAAAGCACAGCGAATAAAAGCACAAGGGTTTCGCTGGCTAGGTAATGTTATGTGAATGGACGAAGACGCTCCGGCAAGAAAATATTTCAATCGAAGCCACGATTTGGAAGAAGGGGAAAACGGAGTCCTCCACTGAGTTGTGAGGGGCAGATGGAGGAAGACTTGAGGAAGGAAAACTCGACCTTTTTCTGTGATCTGAATTGACGTCAGTTGTCGTGCAATAGGGATGAATGGAAATACTTCCATATATGGAAATTGTATAGAGCTGCGTAATAAAAAATTGGGGAACTGCAAGAATTAGCAATAATTAAACTTTCTATAAATAATTGCGTTACTTTATATTTATTGCTTTTTTCCAGATTGTAAAAATTAAAATCTACAACCAATTTACAATAATCGATTGAAATCAATATGATTGTTAGCAAATAAACTGGGTTGGTTGCACCGAATTTGCAATCATTTGAGATATGGGTAGCGTTCATCCTTGGCATCGCCTGCATGTCCGTTAGATTGATATAAAAACATGCAGGTTTATAGTAACTAATAGGATTTGTAATTTGTAAATAAAACGATTGTTTTTAATATTTATTGAAATCTCAATAATTTTGATTGAAGTGGAGATTTAATTGCAATCACTCACATCCAAAAGATTGTACATTTTATATTTTGTGCAATCATTACTCTGAAGTGATTGTAGATCGTAAAATTTGTAATTATTTGATTTAAGTCTATTCAAGTTTCGATGCTAGTCTTAATTTTAAGGAAATATGTAGGTTTGTTTCCAAGAATTGGAGTATATTTCTAGCAATCAGCCCAAGCTCTAATAAAAAAGCAGTGCCAGAAATTTTCTGTGAGCTGGTGTTGTTCTAACCGCGGGCAGTTAAAGATTTTGTGTGTTAGTGAGTGCCGATGGCTGAAGTTGCAATCATAGACACCAGAAGACGGCAAAAGCGGGTGACACCAACAGTAGCGGCTGTGAAAATCGCATAAATAATTTTTAACGTTAAACTACAGAATTTTCATATCACAATTCATTTTCCGTTTCCCGTTCCCTTCATGCTGTCCTGCGCAGCGTTTTTATTTTGGTATTTGTTTTTGCTTGACTGGCTTTTGGTGTTGCATGGCCGTTTACCGCGCTGCGCTGTTGTGTTGCACGATGATACCAGTAAATTGGGTAATAAAAAGTGAAATATTTACCAAAGACGATAAAAAATCACTTTGTTTTTTTCATATCAAAACAACAGAAAAAAAAACAGCGTCAGGATACGAAGGAAAGCTAAAAAGGTAGCTACAACAAACATATTCATAGCGACCACAACGATAGCAACACAACAATAATAGTAACTGTAACTGGCACCAGAACTTGGCCGTGGATTTTTAATATGACGCAAAAAGCGTAAAATATGCCAAAGGAAGAAAAGCCAAAAACAAAAAATGCATGGAAGTGAAAATAAAAATTATGGCAGCTAACGAATGATGAGCAAAGCGGAGAAGCCGGGCGCTTGCGGGGTGCGCAGTTATATTACTTGCAACAGTGCCACATAATTTATTTGCATATACTGCGTTGAATTTGTTGTTTATGTTTATTTAATATGCAGATTTTAAAATTTTGCCCATAAATAGTGAATTTATAAAAAATTGTATTTTCGCATACACTGTGTGTGTGTGTGTTTGTGTGTGTGTGTGTGTGAGTGATATTATATATGCTAAACGCGTTTTTCAATGAATAAGATAATTAATAGATTTTAAGTTCACAATTCAAGGATTATAGCCAACTCACAAGTAAAATGTTTTCCGCGAGGTTAGACACATACATACATATATACAAGTGTATATTGCAGATATGTACATATGTATATAAATCATCTTTACAAATAGGCGATAAGAAATGTCAAACAATGTTAATTATTTCATATTGCACATTTATAGAAATTAGTTTTGAAATGCTGGTGATCATTACAAATACAACAAACCAAATTACATACATACATATGGTCGCTAAAAGCAACAACGCAGCTTTGCTAATAATATACACAATACTCAAACACATACATATATAGGCACATAAAATTCTTAATCCTTGTCGCGTTCGTTGCACATCTGCCCTTTTCTAAAAGCACCAACCGCAGCAACAACAATGTCAACTCTTACCCTCAACAATATCATAAATGAAATTTATATTTACTCGCTTACAGTTAATGTACATAGGTGAGTTGGGTGCGGTTGATCCCTTCAAGTCGTCAATTGAACCCTTATCAAGAGGCGTCTGTCAGTAAGGCGGCTGTGATTTGTTTTGCTTGTTGAAACACATACATGCACACATTACAGAAAATCAGGATAAGCACAAACACATACAAATATACGTACTAGGGCGCGTCGGAAGTCTATGGATACAATTTTTCATTGAGCCTCAAAACAAGACTCCCGCGAGTAAATTGAGATATCCTACAGATATGAGGTCTGCGAAAAATGGCCGAAATCGAATAAAGGAGAAAGTGATAAAAGGAAAAGAGAAAAATTGCTTTAGAGCTAGGGTGAATAGATATTATATTCAGTGGAGTTTAAGATTTATTTTTGATCAGGCTAATGATATTTGGAAGTGTATTGCTTTGTTGGTCTGACCCTAATACTCACACACATATGTAGAAATTTCAGTTATAGTTTCGAGCTAAAAAAATTTAATTCATTGAAGTGCTCTGCAAATATTTACGAAAATATCGGCGGATAAAGAAATGTCGAATAGAGCAAAATATACAACTGTTAGGTAAATGATACCCAGATACCCAAAAACGTACGTACATGCATACCTATTTATACATTTATTTGTATATTGTTATTGTTGGGTTAACGGAAACTTTTGAAAGTTATTTGAGGTCACGGGAAGAGATACTAATATCAAAAGCCAATCAATGCTCGTATGGTTTCAGAAACATATTATACAGAGATGAAGATGCTAGTATTTGTATTAATGAATAGAGTTTACGATTTCTTCTCGAACACACGTGAGAATTTCGAGGCTTGTGAAACCAAGATCTCGGCTTCTTGGATTTTTTTCGAATTTCGAAATACTTGTAAAGCTCGCAAGCCCTGTGCGTTTTTTCATCTTTTGTCAAAATGAAATTTTTAGGTATAATCTATCATTAGATCTTCATTATAAAAAGAAGATTCAAAAAAGAGCTATTCATTTTTTCCCTTACGACATTCTAAACCACGGCGCAAAATATTGTGGCGTATCATAATATCTCGAAAAATGAATATGAATAAATGGATATCGATTACCGGGTTGCCTTTTCTGTCTGTCGCCGGATTTTTAGCGAGTTTTGCGGGTGCTATTCCTTGGCGCTTGGAGCTCAATATCCTCGTGCTCCCTCCTTTCTGCATTTTTTGCTTTTTTCTTTCTGTTAAGGCGTCCCGCTTCCCTTTTCAACTGGCGGTTCACATTCTTCTTGTTGCGTTTGCTTGAAACGTAGCACTGTAGGCAGCGTCTTTCCTTTCAGTTGCAAGACGGAACTCTTTATCGTATCAGCTATTTTTTGACGGCCGCCTTGGTGTGGACAAAGCAACATAAAAATTTTGGAAACAACTTTTTTCAATTTGAAGAAATTTTTTCTTAGCGGGGTCGCCCCTCGGCAGTGATTCGGCAAGCACACCGAGTATATTTCTGCCGTTAAAACTTCTCAGTGAGTATTTGTCATTATTGAGTTCTCCCGATAACTAGGCTAAAATATTGTACCATTTGCACAAAATCCTGAACTTCCTTATAATAAACAAAATAGAGTTTCACTTTGAATTCAAAAATCCAAGCATTTTCAATGAGAAAAATGTATGAAATTAAGGTGCTAAGACATTTATTACCTCCAATTTATTTTTCAATAAAAATTACATGAGACTAATTATATATAGACCTTAGCTTGTCTTTAAGTTAAATTATGAAATGCGTGGTCCATTCAGCATGATTATCACTTTCTCTATTTAAAAATTATTTTTGTGCAGTGTATTTTGTTTTTGCAATAAAGTATAAATTATTATCATATCAGCACATAAGTTGATAAGTACGCCTCCGTGAATGCCCTATAAAATGTGCGATGTTACTGTAAAATACAAACTTTATGTAAAAAAAATTCTGCGATGGTCATACACAATTCACGTTAGATACTTTTGATGATGACCTTTTTTTCTCTTGTTAAATTTTTTTTTATATTCGTTGTTTTTTTTATTCGTTTTAATTTTTGCTCATTACAAAATTCGAGTACTACAAATGTGGAAACAAATTTCTTTCGTTCTGCGCACGGAGTTATTTACTATCGTCGGTGATTACAAAAACTGCGGCAAAATTGATGAAAACACGAACATGTACAAACATACATGTATGTATACATTTAACATAAGTAAATATGTATGTACCGACAAGTTGTTTTGTGGCTGAACTTAAATTGCACTTTGACACGCCAACATATTTACAATTACCACAACCAACAAATAATTTTCGTTTTCTATCTTAACAACATGAAATTGTAATTTTTTTTCTACTTGTGGCTCACATACACACATGCAAACAACAAAAAGCTCATTTGCGCAGTTGTCGATGTAGCTCGCTTTGTTGTTTTTGTTTTTTTTTCCATAGACTTGGCAATGCTCTTTTCCGTTGCTATCCTTTGTTTATGAAACACAAATTCTGATTTTTGGGTTAATGATTTCCTGTTTTTGTAATGATTTTATGACACTCTTTATACGTTGTAGAGTTGTTGTTGGCTATGTTTAGGGTAGCTTGATAAAAAAAATTGTGTAATTGTTTTATCGATTTCAACACGCAATTGCCAAATTTACTAAAATTGTACACTGCTATGGCAACAACAACAAGTACTCCAAATCATATTTATACACACACATACACGCACATATACCCACACACACAGAACTCATATTAATGAATCAATGAATTCAAGCAGCAGATAGTGCAACCACATCGTTCTATATAACGGCAAAAGTGCATCAAAGCGAATACTAAATTTGATGGCAGTGCCATTACATCCCATTGACCTCAATTAAGTTTGTTAGTTTTGGCTAAAAGCACACAAAAAAGATAAAAAATTATTGAAAACTGATTTGAGTTGCTCGCAAACAAAATTTGACCAAACAATTTGCCAGAGTTCCTGGCGTTGGCCTCTATAGGCACCACTTATAGTTATTTAGAAACTAAAAAACAGACACACACACTTATATATACAGACACATGTACGTGCCAATTTTCGTATGCAATAATAACCCAAATTTTGCCACATTTACGCCATCATCAATTTGTTGAAGTTGAAAAGTTGTTGCCTGCTTTTTGGCGCATACAAAACAAGTTGGCTGTCGTCCATGAAGATTGGAGCTTGTCACCCCCGTCTCGCACCGCTTGCAAACCATAAACTGAGTAATAATCTATGCATTTAAATAATTCCACATAAATATGAGTGCAAAACAAGAACATTTGCGGTGTTGTTGTTGTTTTTGCTATGCGTTGAACTAGTTGCCGTTATTCGATTTAGTTCTTTATTTTTAGGTTTTCATTGCTTTTTAAAATTTTTATTACTTTTCGAATATTTTGTTGGTTGTTTTTTTGAAAACTTTTCAATTGTATGGCGTCACTTTTTGATTGCTGTGAGAATGTTTTTGCGCTTTGCTCACCAAAATTCACAAATTCATAGCAAAACTTTTTCAGAGTCTGCATTTGCTGTGTTCAGTGCGCCTTGAGATATGCAATAAAATATAAATGTAAAAAAAAACCGACTTTTTGAAAGGAAGCTAAACTTTTTTGTGCTTTTAACTTTCGCTTTGATTCTAAATGCATTTTGTGTCCGTCCGCCAATTCGTCTACGCCGCTGCCATCACACGCTTCCTCTCTGGGCGGTCGTCCGCAATGCTCTGTTTGATGCGTATGCTCATATTTGCTAGCTCGTCTTCGCCACTTACTCACCATCACACGAGATGCCTTCCATTATCCTGCTATGACAGAAAAATGAAAGTTTAATGCGTAAGCCAAATACAATTTTCACATTTTTTCACACATCACACACACGTACAAACACATTCACACAGCTGTGCTGAGTTTAATCTGGGAATTGAATTTCAATTTCTATTCGTTTTTGTTGCTGTGCGCGTGTATTTCTTGTTATCGTTGACGTTCTATGCTTACAGAGATATTCACTGACTGCTTTATTTGTTTTTATCCCTTTTTATATTAATTTTTATTTTAGTCATTCCTTTTTTGTGCTGGCCGGAAAATGTGTGCGTCTGTGCGGAAATTGCATTGCAGTTTTATGTTCGTTTTCGTTTTATTTAAGGTTTTCCTTCTAAATTTTTTTAGTGTTTTCTTATTTGTTTGCATTTCGACACCCTTGTTTTCAATCCTTCTGTCAAAATTATTAGTATAGTTGTTGTTCTTGCTTTTATATGATCGTTTTTGCCACCGGTTGCGGCCGAAGTTTGTCCACTGATGGTATTTCAGTTGATGGAGCCACAGGACATGGCATTTAAAAGACAAACATTGCCGGAGACCTTGGGGTTATTGTCATTTCCGATTATCATAGTTTGAAGTTTATGGGGGTGTGGTAGAGGACGATTTAAAATATATTTGCGTTGCTTTGACTTTAAATGCTTTTGAGCTCAAACTACATTTAATATTTTGACACTTACTTGCAGTCTGCGTTGTGGTGAAGAAAGTTTTGACGTCTTTCTTCCTTAATCGAATGCGTTTGTAAAGTTGGTTGTATCCAAAATAATGAAGATGATGTATAGTAAAAAGTATGTGACAATTTGTTTAAGCGACCTTAATTTATTGAAGTAGTATTTTTCGTTGTTGTTATTGTTGAGCTCAAGGCCGGATTAAATAAAACGCTTTTATTTGGTTTTAATTTAATTTAATGTCAATATTTCGACCTCAGTCTGAAGTCATCATCAGGACTGCAAAAAACAATACGTATTTATAACAAACATATGCACCTAAAAACATTAATTAACATATATCATATCAGCACAACTTACATCTTAAGCTGCACTTGCAAGACTAACATTTAACAAAACAATTATAAAATGAAACAGCGATTGATAATCTAAAAAGAGAGTATAAACAAATGAAAGAACCGTAATTGTAAACAAAAAACTTTCAAACAACAAAGTAATAGACGGAGAATACATAAATGCGTGGTCATCTCAGCATTACAATTACATTCAAAACGAAGACGAAGCCTTTATATTTGTGTGGGTGGGTAAAAAATGTGTCACGAATGTTTGTTGTTCCTGATTAGGTTGCGGTAGACATGTGAACAATTCGCGATGTCCGTTTTAAAATTCATCCTCTTATCATTAGGGGTGTCCACTATGTGTAGCATTTCTAACATGAAACGTTTATTATAATTTCTCTCCTTTTCTAAAATAGCGACATTGTCAAAGTCCGGGTAATGTCCTGTATCTTGGCAGTGCGAAGTTAAAGCTGTTTTGTTGTCCGCAAAATTGTTCCTTAATTTTATGTTAAATTTTTGTGCGCATATCCTTGTCTTGAGTTTTGTTTTTGTAGTACCCACATATACTTTCTCGCATATGTGGGACCCGTCACCATTGGAAGGAATCTTGTATACAATATCCGATTTTTCTTGTGTTGAGATTTTATCTTTTAGATTACTGAAAATTTTCCGTAGTGTGTTGTCATAGGTGAAAGCTAACCGCACGTTTTCTTTGTCATACATGTTCGAATATCTTATTCTTTCTGATAATCTCGGGACATATGTTGCAGACTTGTATATCTTGACGTTTTTAGCTTCTTTATTAACGCTATCACTGGGTCGGGAATAATAATCGCGAATTATTTTCTTGGTTAGCTCTGTGGGAAAGTTATTGTTTTCCAAGATCTTTTTAATAACTATAATATTTTTCTCATGGTAAATATTGTCGCTGATGGACAAAACTCGTCTGAAAAAATTATTAGCAGTGCTCAAAATAAGTCTTTTTTCATGTTGAGAGTAGAAAATTTATGAGCCTCCCCGAGGCTGTTGGTTTTTGGTACCAATCTATGGTTAAGAAATTATTCCTTCTGACGACCAATGTATCCAAGAATGGTATTTTTCCGTCTTTTTCTATTTCCAATGTGAATTTGATGGATCTGTGATATCCATTGAGTGTATTCAACATTATGTTCGTATCTTCCGTTCATATTATAGCGAATAAGTCGTCCACATACTTTGTTAGTAATCGTGGTTTGTTCACCGATTCAGTCTCAAATCTGGTTAACAGTTCTTCCATTAAATTAAATTAAAACCAAATAAAAGCGTTTTATTTAATCCGGCCTTGAGCTCAAAAATAACAACAACGGTATATACTAACGGCCAAAAAAGAAAATAAATTGTAGTATTTTTCAATCAATATTTTTATTTAAACTCAATTTGAGATGCATTTGATGACTAACTTTTCAAACTTTCGTTCTCAAATACATCTCAAACAACCGTGATAGCATTCTCAAACGAGAATGAACCAAAATGTAATTAAAAGAGGACTGAATATGATAAACATTGGTGGCTTACATAAATAGTTTGTATATCATGGTGCTATTGTGTTTATCCAGCTAATAAAGTAAATTTCCATACTATTTTATATATATTATATACAATGATATGACGCCATAATATGTCAGTTTCCTAACTCAATGCTGACACGAAACGAAACATATTTTTTTTCTTCTTCGTCTTCATTTTCTCGTAGTATTAAGGATACTCCCCGAAAGTTGTGGGGAGTTTAATCGATATGGATGAGCCTTTGCTACGAATATATAAATAAATATATATATATGACAGTTCCGTTGCTTTATTAAGGTACTAGCCCCGATCTGTAGCGGTTAAAGTTCGGATTGTATATTTGTAAATAGCAGATTTTGTATTGGAGAAGCCCGAATATAGTTCGAGTCAAAGGCAAAAATGTTCCGAAAAATTATCGTATACGCTTCTCAAACGTTGTCCGAACAAACAATTTTTTTAAGCTTAGTTTTCATTATTTGATGAGGGTAGTGCACTTGGAAAAATTTGAGTGCAAACTATTTTTTCCAGCTTATGCCTCTCCCGATTGAGTGAAGGAACATATTTGTGCACTAAGCTAAAGCTGATAATATCTTCACTACCAGATTTAAAATTTCGGTTTACACATTCTTAGCTCCATTTCCAGTAAAGCCGAGTGAGGCCGATATTTCTAGCATTACCACTTAACTATTAGTGAAGCTGCTGCATAAATGCACTACCCCAACACTGCTTAAGGTACGTTGATAGATATCCAAAAATTTCGCTTTTAGGAATGGGTTTTCCATTCGAGTTTATTCTGGGTTAAGTTGCCATTTTGGTTGTTTCCATAAAGCTTTACTGCTTATCTCAGTTTAGGTGGAGGAAAAATATATGAAATGTTGCCTCTGAATTGAAGCTTTTGTTGGAATTGTCTCCCCAATTTTTATTTCTTTATTTTTTGTTTCTTGCAAACACAACTAAAAGGCTCCTCGATTTACCAAACTTTATAAAAAAAAATTACTTTGTGAAATGTCTGCTCAAACGGACAAGAAAAGAGTAACAGAGCTTCTCAAAAACAAAATCATGACTATTAACATTGCAAATCAAATGTCATGTAAGCAAATTACAATGAAAAACAATTTCGGCTGTATATGCATGGAAACAAATAAAAAAAACGGCAAATACTAGCAGTTTTCTAGGACCCAGCAAAGTTTCTGCCTCGAGATCTGGCAACTCTGTCGCCACTAATTGTTGGAGCCTTGACCTGGCGAGCGCAGAACACGAACACAGAACGTGCTCATCCGCTTCTGCCTGTAGATCACACTTCCTACACTTACTCTTACTGACGAAACCTAACTTATAAGCATGTGACGCCAGAAGGCAGTGTCCAGTCTTAATATAGTTTGCTCAAATATCCTTCTTATATTTCGGATTACTACGTTCAAACATCTACGGCCGCCCAACAAGGGCACGAGTCTTTTTCTTTGAGCTAAATGGCGCCAATTGGTCGCAAAAAGGGAGTTTAAATCATTTTCCACCTTGTCCTCACAGCGGATTGCATGCCGGCGCTTCTTCTTTTTCCATAGGCGGGTTTCGATAAAAGGAATTTCTTAGCCGGATCGTCATCTTTCATTCGCACTACATGGCCTAGCCAGCGTAGCCACTGTATTTAAGATCGCTGCACAATGTTGATGTCTTTGTAAAGCTCGTATATCTCATCATTAAATCTTCTTCGGTACTCGCCGTCGCCAACGCGTAGAGTCCGTAAATCTTTCGAAGAATTTTTCTCTCGAACACTCGCAGAGCCGTTTCATCTGATGTTGTTATGGTTCATGCTTTTGCACCATATAGCAGAACCGGTCCGGCGAAAGTCGTGCAGATCATGAACTTATTGGCAAGAGTGATTCTTCGCTGGATTTAAGAGCTCATGTCGTTGTTTGTATTAATACCCAGCAAATAAATGAAGTCTTTTACTATTTCGAACTGCGTTGACTCTTTGCTCGATGACAGCAAATACTTCATTTTGGAATTGACTCAGTAATGTACACACACATTTACAATGTAAAAACATTAGCAGCACCAATGTCGCTTTTCATTAAATCTTTTTGATAAATAATGGCTCGTGTTGCAATATGCGTCCGACATGACTCACAAATACACCATGAACAAGATCGTTTATTATCAATTTCAGCGCCGCCAAATTTAAGCACTTGCACAATGCAGGGAAATAAAAGAATTTGGAATTTCATTATAACAAAAATCCACCCACATCAGAGATATACCCAAAGGCACCCACTGGCGCGCACAATGGGCGTAATAAATAAATCGAAAGAATCCAATTTTGTACTGCATTTTTATGCCTCTAAGATATCGAGAATGTGAGCAAAATAAATGAGCCTTGTGAGAAACGGAGGGGTGGGTGGTGCATGCTGTATTGGAATTTCCGCTCATAATCACCAATTAATAGAACAACCGGAGCAGACAAATAGCCCCAAATCGCCTTAGAATATAAGAAAAATATTACAACAACTAAACCAGAATATTGCTTACGAAAGTTTGTATCAAAATTGCAACAACAACATAAATTTAATAATCAATTTGTATCAAGTGCGTGGCGGAGTCTAATGGACGTACATTGACAAATTACTTGTAATAAATTAACAAAATTAGAAAACAAGACAAGTTCTAACAAATATCGCAAGTGCTATATACACACACACACACACACAAGCACACACAAACAAAATTACGCACGCAAAACGTTGCCAAGAAACATCCACATGCCTCTAGAATTTAAAATTAAATTTAAAACATTGTATAACAACAACAAAATTTGCGTCAACGAGTAGAACAAATCGAATCGACCAAAATGAACTCGAAATGGGGACGCCATTGGCTTGTCGGCGCAAAACATGGCTGCTGCTGCGTTTATCATCTATGCCCAGCACAAAATACGTTCGAGGCAAATCCTCGTCGAAATTCCCATTGGGACAATTTACAAAGAAGAAAAAGGCAAAATTAAATAAATATAGCAAACGACTGTCTTATATACATAGATATATGTGAGTGTGTATTATATAATGCAAATTCGCCAGCCCGTTTTAATTTTTTTTTAAAAGACTTATTTTGTTTTTAAAAGCTCTTTTTTTGCTATCCGAGCAAACGCAGCCTTTACAATAAAAGCTACTTTCGTTGCCATTAATATTTACTGGGAATATTTTGTAATTTTATTTACATATTTTATTTACCGTTGCTATCGTTTCGGAAGTGTACCTGCCGAATTTTGTTGCGAGCTAAAGTAAAGTTTAGCTCCTGCTTTTGAAAATAAAGAACAAAATTACTTTTTTCGTTGCAGAGCAGCACAGCCCATCGCAATTTTTTTGGTTTTAAAACATTTGTGAATTAATTTTAAAGACATGCGAAAATAAAACAATAAAAACCAATTCAGCTTAAAAACGAAGAACAACTCTAGCCAACAAGTGCGGCTTTGCACTGAGTAGACAATTTAAAAGTAAAGTCCGCTCTCGACGAAAAGAAAACTACGCTCTGCCAGTCGCTCGTTTTCAAGAGAAAAGTTCGCCTGAAGATTAATGATCCTGTCCGTGATGCCGACGGCAAGTATCGAGGAAGGTATGGTGATGAGCTGTATGAGTTTAAGGCAGATATGACGAAAGCGCAGCTTCGCTGGCTAGGTCATGTTTATGCGAATTATGAAGACGCCTCGGCCAGAAAGTATTTCAGTGGATACCGTAATTTGGAAGCAGAATAAGGTTGAGACCTCCATTGAGTTGATAGAGGTAGGCAGAAGATCACTTGACTTCGCTTGGTGTCCCCATTTGGCGTCATAATGGCGAAACCGAGAAAACTAGCGTGACTTGCTAAGAAACGGCCAAAATCGCTTAGAAGAGAGATGTTGATTCAATAGAAAATGATCTGGCTTCGGCTTTCTATCCATCCATAAGAGGGAACGTAACGTGTATCAATTATACCATATTGGCTTACCTATTCGGAAGTCTAAAAGGAAGATAATTTTGAGCTGCCTATATGATGGCTCAGCCCACTATTCATACATTCCCCTCCCCTCTCTTTCAAAGAGTTCACGTAACATTAAGGATGCATTCTGTACATGTGAGGTCCTCAAGCATCGGCCAGCTCAACTAAAGCCATTTCGCTCGTCCTCTTCCTCCCACACCCCAACCTCTGCATTTATAGTAGCTATGTATGTACTAAATATTGGATAGCTTTTTCAAGGTTTCAAGAAGTTTCTGACTCTTTGCGGGGCTTTCGCTACAACTATACTTCCCAACTTCTATATGACAGAATATATAGCGCACATACATACATATATTGGAATATCAAAAAAACTGTTAATAAAAATAGCACGTAAATAAACACTATTTTCAGTTTTAAAAGAATTTTTTACAAAATAATTGTGATGTTTAGCCCAAAACTTTCAACAAAAATGAGGTGGTGCGACACTTATGCGGGGGTAAAAAATGTCATTTAGACGTTAATGAAAGCCCCTTTACGCCATTGACTTGGAAAAATCAGGAAAAATAATTTGGGTCTATTTGGGTTAACGCAAGGAGAAAAAGCGAGGTATGAGTTAAAATATTTTTTTCCACAGAATCTCCGCTGAGCAGTATTAAATGGTTGGTTCAAAAATGTCACACCGAAAATAATGTTGCCAAGTAAAACTAACATATTACAATGTTATTTGCAATGTTAACGAAATAGTGCTAATTTCACATTTAAAATGGTTAAATCCGCGTTATTGCAGTCACTTTTAAAATAAAATTATCATAGTGATATTGCAATGTCTACGTTGCAATGTCAAATTTTAATGTAAAAATTACATTATAATTTCATCAGTCGACATTAACATTAAATTGTGGAAATGATTTGATATTTTGTTGCATTAACAATAAAAATGTAAATATAACTACGTGTAATGTACTTTCTTCGTCGTTTGGTATGATGCAATAATACGAACGCATGATTGCGCCAGTTCGTGTCGACATGCCTTCGTTGTACGCCGCGTTTGGGTGAGACATTTTCTAGAGGTAATTAAATAATAGTAAAATAATAAGCAACAAGTAAAGAAGGTTAAGTTCGGGTGTTACCGAACTTAACCTTCTCAGTTGAGAGCTATGGTGACAACATAAGGAAAATAACCATGTAGGAAAATGAACCGAGGGAAACCCTGGAATGTGTTTGTATGACATGTCTATCAAATGAAAGGCACTAAAGAGTATTTTATGAGGGAGTGGGCCATAGTTCTATAGGTGGACGCCATTTAGAGATATCGCCATAAGGTGGATCAGGGTTGACTCTAGAATGCGTTTGTACGATATGGGTATCAAATAAAAGGTGTTAATGAGTATTTTAAAAGGGCGTGGGGCTTAGTTCTATAGGTGGTCGCTTTTTCGACATATCGCCATAAAGTGGACCAGGGATGACTCTAGAATATGTTTGTACGATATGGGTATCAAATTAAAGGTATTAATGAGGGTTTTAAAAGGGAGTGGTGGTAGTTGTATAGGTGGTCGCCTTTTCGAGATATCGCCATAAAGGTGGACCAGAGGTGACTCTAGAATGCGTTTGTACAATATGGGTATCAAATGAAAGGTATTAATGAGTATTTTTAAAAAGGGAGTGGGCCTTCGTTCTATAAGGTGGTCGCTTTTCGACATATCGCCATAAAGGTGGACCAGGGATGACTCTAGAATATGTTTGTACGATATGGGTATCAAATAAAAGGTGTTAATGAGTATTTTAAAAGGGCGTGGGGCTTAGTTCTATAGTGGACGCCTTTTCGAGATATCGCCATAAAGGTGGACCAGGGGTGACTCTAGAATGTGTTTGTACGATATTGGTATCAAATTAAAGGTATTAATGAGAGTTTTAAAAGGGAGTGGTGGTAGTTGTATATGTGAAGGCGTTTTCCAGATATTGACCAAAATGTGGACCAGGGTGACCCAGAACATCATCTGTTGTATACCGCTAATTTATTTATATATGTAATACCTGCCAAGATTTCAAGGGTTTTTTATTTCCTGCAGAACTTTTTCATTTTCTTCTACTTAATATGGTAGTGTCACAACCATTTTACAAAGTTTTTTCTAAAGTTATATTTCGCGTCAATAAACCAATCCAATTACCATGTTTCATCCCTTTTTTCGTATTTGTATAGAATTATGGCATTTTTCATTTTTCGTAATTTTCGATATCGAAAAAGTGGGCGTGGTCATAGTCGGATTTTGTTCATTTTTTATACCAACATAAAGTGAGTTCAGATAAGTACGTGAACTAAGTTCAGTAAAGATATGTCGATTTTTGCTCAAGTTATCGTATTAAGGGTCATGCGGAAGGACAGACGGACGACTGTGTATAAAACTGGGCGTGGCTTCAACCGATTTCGCCCATTTTCACAGAAAACAGTTAACGTCATAAAATCTATGCCCCTACCAATTTCAAAAGGATTGGTAATTTTTGTTCGACATGGCTTAAAAGTATCCTAGACAAATTAATGAAAAAGGGCGGAGCCACGCCCATTTTGAAATTTTCTTTTATTTTTGTATTTTTTGCACCATATCATTACTGGAGTTAAATGTTGACATAATTTACTTATATACTGTAAAGATATTAAATTTTAAAATTTTACTTTAAACATTTTTTAAAGTGGGCGTGGGTCCTTCTCCGATTTTGCTAATTTTTATTAAGCGTACATATAGTAATAGGCATAACGTTCCTGCCAAATTTCATCTGATATCTTCAACGACTGCCAAATACAGCTTGCAAAAGTTTTAAATTACCTTCTTTTAAAAGTGGGCGGTGCCACCCCCATTGCCCAAAATTTTACTAATTTTCTATTTCTGCGTCATAAGTTTCAATCCACCTACCAAGTTTCATCGCTTTATCTGTCTTTTGGTAATGAATTATCGCACTTTTTCGGTTTTTCGAAATTTTCGATATCGAAAAAGTGGGCGTGGTTATAGTCCGATATCGTTCATTTAAATAGCGATCTGAGATGAGTGCCCAGGAACCTACATACGAAATTTCATCAAGATACCTCAAAATTACCTCAAGTTATCGTGTTAACGGACAGACGGACGGACGGACGGACGACATGGCTCAATCAAATTTTTTTTCGATCCTGATGATTTTGATATAGGTAGTCTATATCTATTTCGATTCCTTTATGCCTGTACAACCAACCGTTATCCAATCAAACTTAATATACTCTGTGAGCTCTGCTCAACTGAGTATAAAAACACTCAGTAATGTTAAAAATGGAAGAATCTTTGATTCCCATGTTGTTGATTCAGAAGACGACATTGTTTTCGCTGTTGAAAATACGGATCATCCAAGTAAATAATATTAATTAAATGCATTCATAAATAAATAAATAATATATTTTGCACTACACATGTAGCTTGCGGGTTCACCTACAATAGGCTAAAATATTTAAATAAGGACGATTTGGAGCAGATTTTTCCTGGAAACGGAAATATTGGCCTCAGGGCCGAACCCAGGGAAAAAAGTGCTGCTTGGAGAACAAGAAAGGTAACATATATATTTTTTATTTTTAATACAAAATATATGCAACATACATATCAAATTTTACTCAGTTTTCGGATATGGATACACCTTCAAGCAGCTCAAGTTCCATGCGCAGTTTTGAGTAAATCCCAGATTGTAAGAGTAGCTGTATTACTTCAACATCCTTAGCGGTATACTTATGTTTAAGAATTCATGAGCTTAACACCGGCTTATAATAATTGAATTTCAATTATTATGTTTTCTAAGAGAAGCGGTAACCGACTTATTTATCGTTCTTTTATAAAGGTATATGCTTTATATCCCGTTATTTGATCAGACCTCTGGCAGCATTCATATATCTTCCGCAGCTGGAATAAACATTTTGAATTCATACTCCGAGAAAAAAAACTTGATCATGTTGACAGGAAAAAATTGCTAACTGTTATTACACAATTATTTTTGATTTCAAACGGAAGAAATGCACCATACCGCGGCCATTGCAAATGGACAAAATTTCGCAAGAAATCGCCGAAATTTTTTCCTTCGGAGGGCATAGGAAAGAGAGTCGGAAAGCAACTCCAGGTGGTCTTCTATTAATCGATTTAATAATTTAAATCGGAAGCCTTTCGAAGCAACAAACTTCAGAATCCCCAATAGAATAAACCAACAGTGTTGAAAAAGTTGAGGCAGTGCCAGAAACGATTTCAAAGCAGAATAAAATGAATTTTATGTCTGGTGATAAAAACGAAGCACATGGCTCCTGGATATCCACTTATGAATTTCGAAAGAGTGAAATCCGACGTTGTTCAGCTATGAGAGAAATTTGTGATGGATGGCCATTTTTCAAACAAGCATCTGCTGCAATATATGTATGTATGTATAATTATATTATACATATATTTATAAAATACATACGTTATTCAGTCTTAAAAACTGTTTTTTATTACGACTACGACATGATGTACCCCAACACTAAATATAATTTAGTTAATAAATGGTCAAATGTCAGGAATAAGCTATGCACTCTGTATGAAGCCCACATTAAACATACAACAGTATGTCGAGTTTTTTCAGTCGCTGGGTTTGGATTAATTTTCCTTTCTATTACTAATTTAGCTTTTTTAGATTCCAGAGACTGTATTCTTATGATGTTGTTAAACGTTGTATTAAAACCAACTTCTCGACATAACATAAAGTTGACGGAAAGAGGATTATGCAGAAAACCACAATAAGGGAAGCAATACAGAGCAGTTTTTGTACACATATGAATATGAATTACTTGAATTTTCAGAACACTTTCAGTCTTATATCGTAGGGCCAAAACATACTTTTTTTGATATTATTAATATAAAAACTTTTACTGGTCCACCTATACATTTATATTACATTCCTGATGGAACTATATTAGTTAATAAGAAATGAAATATTTTAAATAATTGTTTTATAAAAACATAACTATTTGATAGGTGACTACCAGCTTGAGCAAGTTACTAGCTTCATCGATCTCGGTGTCACAATGGACCCCAAACTAGACTTCAAATATCATACTGAAACTTGTGTGACTCGATCTAGAGGTGTGTTAGCTTGCATTAAACGATGTTCAAAAGAATTTATGGACACTTACGTCACAAAAGCATCTTTACTGCCAGAGTTCGACCGACACTAGAATACGCGTCAATTGCTTGGAACCCACGGTATCAGATTTATCGCGACAAGCTGGAATCGGTTCAAAAACAGTTCCTGCTTTTTGCGTTAAGTCACTTATCGTGGGATCCACAAGGAATCTTCCATCATATAATAGCCGGTTGAAGCTTATTAACCTTCCTTCCCTTGAGAGCCGCAGGGAAATGTTGGGTGTATTGTTCATGGTGAAATTATTGGGAGGAGTTTGAATAGCCCATTTTTACATAGTGAGATAAAGATTAATGTCCCTATGAGACCATCAAGATATTTTCAACAAACTCTTCCTGAGTACATGCAGATCTAATTTTGAAATGCACGAAGCTTTTCGTTGTTTGTGTCTGGATTTCAACAAGCACTACATCAATTTTGATATTTCAGACTCGCCTTTCTTAATAAGGAAAAGTATTCTATTTAACCAAATTAGAAAATGCTTATCCAATGCAAGCACAGGCAAATCAAAACAGATAAAAGTGTGATAAGATCATACGCCTAATAAATATATTACAAAAACGTACTGGTCACTGCGTAATCTACAACATACATTACATCTCACGAGAGCCACCTACTGGGCAAACAGCTCGCTCATGATCATTTCACGTTGGCTCCTTTATGAGCGCTAATGGGCACACAGCTCCTTCTGAACAATATCGTCCTTCAGAGATCCTCACGACGGCTGCCTGCTTGGGCATACGTATAAGAATCGATGCACAACAATCTATCCTTCTTATAAATTGTAGAATAAATATGTTATTTATATCGCATATACTACATATTTTAAGTAAACTGAACATTTTAGTCTGTATAAATTTTAAATTGTACACTAATAAATAATAAATAATAATAAAATAATGACCTAATATCAATTTAATATTTTTTAATGTTGGATGACTTTCTAACCAAAAAATGTTATTTTTACGGTAGTTTTTGGCACATTTTTGGTTCAGTGTGGATGGCATACCTGGACACACACAAGCAAGGTTTATCGCGAGCTTAGAAAAAATGTATAATTACCAACCAAATAATGTCTCAAAATGTATCAAACCCATCAACTGCAAATTAAACACATTTTTTTTTCTTTAAAAGTGAACAATATCATTTACATTGAGGATTAAATTTAGTAAAATTTGTTTATATATCATCGCCCTCTTGCCAGAAGCTTGAATGAGTAGATTTTTTGAATTTGCGTTATTTTGTTGTAGAGCAAGGGCCTATCACGTCGAAAAAACAAAGAATTCAAAATATTAAGAACTAATTTCGGTGCAAGATATGAATTAATCTTAGTGCGAAACTTTAAAGGTTCCATATTTAACATGAGTTTTACTTTATTAAATGTTTAATTAATCCCATTATTCAAGTATTTGTACAGCAAAGTTTGCTCCATACTGATAACCTGCAGGCTGCAGCTACTTAAATTTCTAAATGAACAACTTAACATACAAGAATACATTTAGTTGCCTACCCAAATGCGGATGAAAGAGTAAACACGGAACTATCAAAGAATATGCATGGGCGAATACACGGCGGCATATACACAAATGAACCAACAGAACTAACAACTCTGCCTCAAGAATTTGGCATCCGAAGGCAAATAAACGCAAAACCGCAATTCATAGATATTTAATTAGCGTGAGGCTCGAAATGAGATGGCGACAGATACAACTTTATTCGCATATTTATATACACACAAACACGCCTCACGTG
>JARSSU010016178.1:0-12633 GCA_029619165.1 Eurosta solidaginis
ATATGTCAAAATTCCTAGCCAACGGTCATTTACAGTTGTGAAATTTTTAATCGAAATTGCGAGTTATCAGAGCCGTGAGCGTTATGTGAATACTTGTTTCTTCTTTGCTCGGTAAGCAAATACTATATTAAGCCGTTTATTTTTGTGCAAAATACATATTCTGATATTCTAAGTGTAAATCCAACTCAAGCTGGCCAAAATTTTGAAATAATTTGACTTTTTCAAAGTGGTTAGCATAGGTAGCCACCGCTCGCCAAGTACTACACTTTACGCGAATTTTAGTGAAAATACATATAGAATAAAAATTTAGGGTTTTTAGAGAAAATGGCCAGAAGAAGTTATCTGATCGTGAAATTGAAAACTTTTTGATATATGAAGATATACCTTCAGATACTGATAGATGTGCGGGTGGAGATGGATCTGATGAAGACGAACCTGATATTGAAGACGTTCCCCTTGACTCGCAACAGTTTTCACTGGTGACATTTTTTCCATCTGATGAGGAGTTTGACTCTGACGATGAAGCTCCCTTATCCCATCTGCTTGGACGTAATCAGCCCACTACATAAGGGTATTCAGCTGCTACGCCCTTCTTGTGGGCCTCCAAAATGGAAGAAGTTTATACAATTTTAGCTCCTAAAACTTTACAACTTCAAACCATTTGCCGGACGAAACAACCAGGTCAAACGAACTGCAGGTCAATTTACGTCACAAGAACGTCTATGTATGTGGGACAGTAGATGAATCTCGTAAACATCTCCCTAATTTGAACCGGTAAGGAATTGAAGCGCGGGAGTACGATTATAGAGTCAGTGGCATCAGATGGTTTCCTTTATGAAATGAAAGATAAACCTTGCGTTTTCATTTTGAGTAACTTCATGATCCCAGAGATCTGGTTCATGTAAGAAAAGAAAAAATTGGGGAGAGAGTTGAAGCGTCATGCCCTCTGGCCTTGAAGGCCTACAATGAATATATGAATTTCGTGGATAAATTTGACCAATTGACGGGAAACTATGCGATTGACCGCACATCAGAAAATGGTGGCACCGAATATTCTTTCATTTCTAGAATACCACGTGCATTTATAATGCACCATGCTTTTATAATCTATAAAGAGTTACAAAAAGACCCTATCTTAGGATTATAGAGTTGTGTCTCAGGATTTTAGGCGACATGTTTACCAAGATATGCTGGCACCTGCTTATATAAGTAATAAGAGAATGTCGCGTTCTTTCAGCAACTCGGCTTCGCACACCCGTGCTTCTATAAAAAAGCACCAACCGGAAGTATCTGCAACATAAGGCTTGCTATGGGTAACCATGAGCACTATAAGAGGCACCTCAAGCCGCTGCAGCGTGTATAGCACGAAAAATATGCTTTGCGTACCGTATGGTGCTGCAAAATATGCAAGTACCTCTTTGCTACCGGGAAGGTAAAGAGTGGTGGTAAAGAGTGGTTAATTATCACCATGAACATTTATAATACTTTATTTTGAATAAATAATAAAAAACTCCTAATTGTGTATACTTATGTCACAGTGTACCTTAGCTAACCACCCATACAACTCACACTGCTGATTCTATTTAAAAAAAAATTCATCTATGGCTTAAATTCGACCTATAGGCAAGATTATATTGAAATTTACGATTCTACCATTATCAACGAAAACTGTGCCGGAAAGAGTTAAGGCCGAGTTTCTCTTCCAATTTCTTATTTTACCTACAAATGGCTGATGGACCTACTTCTTTTATGCCGACTCCGAACGCATCTGCAAGGCAGATGAGTTTTAACTGAGAGATTTAATGGCAGAAATACACTCGGAGTGCTTGCAACACTGCCTCTTCATATACAAACAATTTAAAGTGAATAACTTATTAATAGTTATTTAAAACTACCTATTTATATATGTATGTACATACGAACAAGTGTACGCATATACTTATGTACATACGTAGTCTTCTTTTTCTAGACACTATTTCTTGCCAAAATGGCGTATCACCACCAGCATTATTTGCACAAAATTATAATGCACTGATACCGACACAAATAAAATACAAAAAGTTAGCAAGCCATAAAATGAAATATATATAAAATACTTAAACATCGTAAAAAGAAAATACTTAGGACAAAGACCATTGTTTGCCCTTTTTTTCTTACTCATTAAGCCAGATGGTGTTGGCATATTCATTTGAGTTGTTCTCCATATTTTACGAATCTGTGGTGTTTTTTAATCAATGAACTTGTTTTGCGTCATACCTGAAACAAAGCGAACACAAACTAATAAAATTTAATCTTGGTAGATAATTTTACACACACAGATCCCAATAGTAAATTAAAAAGAAAAACATTGCTAGCCGTTTTCATTGACACTACCCAGCAATGGATGAATCAGCGTAGTAAAATTTTTCTTTTCTTCCCACCCCAGCGACTTGTTGCGCTCTGCTTACACATTCAAATTCATATGTAAACAGTTATGCTTACCTTTAAGTAATTTTATATAACAACAATATTTGATATTTTATTATATTGTGCGTTCTTATGCTGTGTTACTATTTAAACAAGTTCAGCTATTTATATTTCGTTGTAAATTGAAGTAATTAATGAAAATGATCGTGAAAAAATGAACCGTTTTCGTTTCTTTTCTTGTGCTTCGTTTTACGCATAGAAGAATGAAAAACAGGGTTGCTGACGGCGTAGTGGTTGTGTGATAAGGCAGCGCTCGCCATCGTGCACACACAGCATCATTGCCACTATAACCAATTGGAACCAAAAGTAGATAATTTTTTTTGGTTTCACCCACTGGCCAAAATAAATTAACAAAATTCACCCAATAGACAGTTAGCTCATACATTTAATAAATAATAAACGTGCTTTGGTAATAATTTACAACATGGGTCGCCTGCTAATGCGCCCTCCCAGCGGGTTATTGGCTTAGAACATACCCACGGCAGGTATGCCTGTCGTTAGCGGCGACTAAAATACTTGCTTCAAGGGGATCGACAACCTCTTCCGGTATTTTTGGATCCGTATTAGCAGTCGAACCTTATTACTAACTATTAGCTTGCTTCGCTGACAACGTAGCATTGTATGCTTTGACTGAGCTTTAATGAAGCGCCGGTCCCCTTTTGTTTTGGCAAAACCTAGAACGATAATTTATTTAATATTATATATAAAAATAATAATTAAAGCGAGAAGTTTCCAATATCTGTGCCGGCACATAGTAATAAATGTTTTGTTATATTTTTGGCTTTTTAAATTTTTCTGTGCTACTCTAAATTTAGCGAACTTAAATAGTATATAATTATTCAATTAAGCGTGAGTATTATAATTGTGATCTGCCTCGACGCAGATGACTGGATTTGTGCGACTGCTTGCATATAGCGAATTTTTCTCGGAACTCACCGAAATTCTTCTAATAGTGATTGAAGACGCTCACTGAATTCAGCTTTTAAGCTTGTTTTAGTGAAAATGTGTTTGAAATATAGCGCATGGCAAAGTACGTGCGATATGGCTAATATACGTCTATAAAAATCCACTGAATTTGATAGGGGATTGGTAGGTTTTACTCATTTTATGTGTCACTCCGATTCAGAACTGTTTCCCAGTAAAGCTAAGGCCACACTGAGCTGCACTACACTGCGCTGCAAAATATTCTTCGCATGTATTCTTATGAACAATTCACACCTCGCGGCAGCAGCACTGCGCGGACGCGCCATGAGCGGCAATGTTGATCAAATAGGCAAAAAGTGAAGCGCCGCTGCCGCTACATGTCGCGCCGCTTAGTGTGCACGCACCTTAACTCGTTTGGCGTGTTTGATTTACAACCAGATTGACTGAATTTTGTGTGTGTTAGTGCAGTCGGGTGCTTCGTGATACACGTATTTCTTGTCGGCAACACGTTGATGAAAATCAAAAATTTTTGATTTTTTCATTTGACGCTAGCTTATTTGATGTGTCGCGGGGTGTGTGGATTGACCAAAACGCAGTGTTATTTTAGTTTGTGTCGACATTCAAAATGACAAGTGCGCGGAGAACAGCAAATTCATATTAAAATTTATTGAAAATTATCAATGTTTAGCAGCTTTATGGAATGTAAAGCTTTTATTATTATTTAATAAAATTTTTATTAATTTTTTTATTATTATAATAAAACTGCTGTAGTGCAAGTAAAAAAAGTCATCATCCGATGACGGCATATTCACGTCCGAACGCTATCGGTGTTTCTCAATGCAAATGTTGATTGATGGCTTTTTATTTTGATAGTCGCGGGGCAATGACGTCAAATACCCGACAACGCACACATACAAAACTCAGTCAATCTGGTTGTAAATCGCGGAAGGCTTTAATAGATAAATTGTGAGTTTCAGATTTGGTGGAAAAACTGTATAGAAATGTATTTTTTCGACTATTGGAATGCACAAAAAACACGTTCCGCAAATTTCTTGCTAGCTAGCGGTGTGGCAGCAATTACCGATGTCGAAAGAGGGTTGCCACACCTATATACATTTTTATTACCCTTTGTGCTTAATAAACACAGCGTATACTTATAGCGAGTGCGCATGCTATCGCATTTGTTGAACTTAAGAAGGAGAGAACGTAAGTGGGTCTAGTAACCCATTTTGATCTTTAAACATTGAAAATTTACATTACAGGACTATATATTAAAGGGCTTAAAATCTTTCAATAATTAAATAATTTTCAGACACTAAGAGTAGCTCAATCGGCACATTCGAAACATCGATTTTCGCTCATCACCAGTTCACAATCCAATGCGAAATCGAGAATTTTTAGTGATGGTCTAAATCGACGTTTAGTATGTGTTTGAATACGGTATTTTACTCAATTTCTATCCTAGACGTCCTCACCCGATATCTGCTTTTGGACGAGTATTTGAATAAAATAATAAAAAATAAAATTTCCCTACATTTAGTGTATAAATTTTTAGGTGAAACTTTTGCGACTCGGGGGTTTTGGGGCCCTGGTGCACATGCACCGCTTGCATCGTCTCGGTACGGCCCTGCCTGCTTTATTTGTCTTGAAATCGCGAGTAAATGATTAAGTACGTAAGTAATAAGACGGCCCATACACTGACACAAAGCCATGCGCAAATATAAAACGACGGAATTTGTGCAAATGAAAATTTTGACATACACGGCTCAAACACACTGCGCAATATTCATTTTTAATGTAGCGCACAAATGAAACATGTGTTTTAATTGTATAAAAAAGGCACTAATTGTATGAAAAAAACACTATTATTTTCCACAGTGCTGGTAATTCACAGTATAAGTCGAAAAACTCGCACCAGAAGCGTTTATTTTCCATTGTATTTATAATTTTTATATTTTAGTTGCAAGACCAGCTCAACTCATTGCAGCACTGCGCATATTCATTTTTCAACTAACGCAACAAATGACACATGTGTTCTAATTGATAACAATTATTATATATTATTGAATTTGTGTGATTCCTGTTACAGCTAGAGATGGTCCTTACGCCTTCGATATTCACATTTTAGCAATAATTACTGATGTTATATTATCAGAACCACAGGTAAACTGTGTAAGATTCACACACACACGACGAAAAAAGCATGAGCAATATTTGCAGACATGCGTAAATATCAAAACCGTTTTGATTTTAGCGCAGTTCTCTGCGCAAATAGCGCAACCAGTGCACACACACCGGGCAAATCCTTGTGCAAATTGGTAATTGGCACAAGGATACTTGAGCGTGTAATTGGCGTATAAGTACATTGTTACAAAGAATAAACAAAATATAATAAACTTTGTACGTTTCGATTTAATCGTTTTAATCGATTATTTTTTCTAGAATCGATTTCTTAAAAGTCCGAATCGAATCCACCCTAGTGCACGTTCCGCCAAATTTCTTGCTAGCTAGCGGTGTGGCAGCATTTACAGACGTAGAAAGAGGGTTGCCACACCTATATACATTTTGTATTACCCTTTGTGCTTAATAAACACAGCGTATACTTATAGCGAGTACGCGCCATGCTATCGCATTTGTTGAACTAAGAAGGAGAGAACGTAAGTGGTCCTAGTAACCCAATTTTGATCTTTAAACATGTGCTTGAAAATTACTGTTCTAAAACAGTTGGACATTCGCTTTTAGAGTTACAACAACAACAAGTTCCTGGACTCTTAGGTAGCGTACAGAATGGGCGCTTCACACCAATACATATACAATTTTGGAGAAAACTCTAATTTCTGGAGTGATATGTCTATTTTTCGTGTTAAGCATATATGACACAACTTCATTTTTACTTGGATTCCAAGCTAAAAAAACGGACGAATTTTATTGGAACTTCAAAACACAAAAACAATTTCTATCATGAAAAAGCGAGACCACTATTCCCCCAAAATTAGTGAGTTTGCCATGTTTTTTTGTTTATTTTTACATTTTATTTTTACATAATACTTTAACATAAAAACAATGCAAATAACACGACAAAATTATTTCGGTCTCTAATGGTTCACTTTTTTCACAAGAAATTTTATTTTAATTGTGTTTTTATGCACCAAATTTTCAACTAAAAATAAAATTTTCATGTGTCAGAAAAAATAAAGAAAAACGGTCGAATGTCAAAAAACTATCGAATACAAACTGGCTCGTTTGTGCTTTTAATGAACTAAATTATACTTTCCTGTATTTCGTTAGTTTTTCGAAATATGTTTACACACTTACACCAGTAGCTGAAACCGATTAGGAGGGAGTGCGACAAAAAATTAAGATAAAATACAAGAAAAAATACACGAAAATAAAGTAGTGTCATATAGTATAAGTACACTTTGGGCAAATGAGCTTCCTCAGACGGTGGCTACTGCTGTTAAGGTAAATGGCGCTCCTTTAATATGCGTACGTTTGTTTCACATAATTGAGTTTCATACAAGGATATCATAGATATCGGCGGCTCGTGAAGCACTTGCAATGATTCCACACTTCACGGATAAGATGCTGCATACCGGAAAAGAGAGGAGACTTTTACGGAAGTAAATAAATTGAGGCTGAAAGTCGGCAGTGTGAGGAGCTTGAGCTGTAAGTTTGTTTCTTTTTGCGGGAGGGCTGAAAAATGCCTAATGCACCGTAATTGCTGCCATCGCAGCAACCCTGTGTCCGTAGACTAAAAACAGCCACCGTTTTGGACCGTCGCCTGCCCCGGTATCACTTTCGCATTACTCCAGGGTGCGTTCCATATTTCTAATTTTTTAAGAGCCTACTGTTGTCCCTACATTACAGGTTCCCGCTATTTGCAAACTCTATGCACGGCGAGTCCTTTCCTCGTGGAAACGGGGCAGTGCAACATGACGTATTCTGCGTTTTCTACACTCCTTGGTACACATTGGCAAGAGGATCTACCTCTATCCATAATACTATCTATCCATAAATACTTCCATAAACACTCTTTGAAACCGCCATGTTAACTCAGTATCTGCGTGAGATGATAGTTAAGTTGGCCGTGCTTCCGCTCATTCCCATTGCGCCACGATCCACACTAGCGTGAAGGTCCAATGCCCTTTACTCGAGCCTCCAACGTTCTTAGCTTTTGTTTGTGTCCTTGCTCTTTTCTGGATTCTCGCTCGATATTAGTATTATACAAATCGGCCATTTCGCTTGACAGTAAGTTCACTGGGATTTCCGAGTTAGAACCAGGATCGTCGGCACACCGTCCGATAAGCACTTGCTATTCTTAAAGCAGCAAGTCGGTACGCTGATAATATGTATATCTTTTGATAGGTCTGTTTAGATCCATACCACACTGGTGCTGCGTATAGTATTATTGAGCTTGTTACTGTGGGCAATTGCTGATGTGTAGCTTCGCTCGGACCACCAATGTTAGGCATTATTCGCATAAGTGCTCCATTAACTTTGGTAACTTCTCTCCCACCGCTCTGAAGTGGTCTTTGAAAGTTACTTAGAGTTAACGTGCACTCCTAAGTATTTAGACAATCCTTTGAAGTGATTTGATGATCCCCGACAGTTAAGACTAACTCGTCGCCGACCATTTGGAGCTTACTATATCACTTCCGTCTTTTGGCTAGCCACCTCCGCCGTATTGGTCAGCCATTCCTTTATTCTTCCTACGGCGTCATTACATAATGCTAGCACTCATTTTGTGGAAGGGCCAACTAAGTCATTGGCTAGCCCGTTATCTATTCTGAATTACATTGTAATTAACATTTGCAACAAAATTTACTTCATTAAATACCACGCCACTAATGACACATGCACAATTATTGCAAGAATTCGCAAGTTATAAGAATTGGGAGCACATTCTTAGTCTGAGCTATGACTGTCTTAGGCAAACGTAACGTGAAACGGACCGAAGCGTTGAAATGAAAGATAATTATCACAAAGTGACGATGGCAATCACAGAAGGTTTCCGTAGATTGTGTCCGCTATGAGTAATGGATGAGTGATGGACTTTGCTGAGCCGCAAAATTGGAGTAGATTAACATCTATACACACCTACGTATAATTTGTGCTTGCTTATAAATGTCACCAAAACTATAGAAAGAAAAATATATATTTTGACCTGAAATTGTCTAGTGTCGACCTTCTTTAAGGTCTGGTGGCCATATGATGATATAGTACCGATTTAGTACACCTACTGGCAAAATAATAGGTACATATATACGCACCCATGGTGGAATTCACTTCAACACTAAACTCGATTCTCACATTATTTTATGCCCAATTTTTATTGAAAAGGGCCAGAAGAATATACTATCAAGACTTGCGAAGCCTTGTAGAATGGCAATAGCAAAGAATGAAGACAGAAGCTGGGTTGCACGATTTGTGGTGGGGACACAGCATATCAATTGCCAACGTTGTTGCATCAATGCTAAGCCCCCTTCAGTAGGCAAGGCCGCCCAAGTATTTTCATAGATATCCTCTAGTGGAATTTCTATTAAACTACTAAAGAAGTCGATATGAGAGGCGTTGGTTCCACATTACAATTAAATAGCTGATTTTTGTCATGTGGGGTTATACCGTATGCAGGGCATGCACATTCTGTTTAGGGCTGACTCTGGATAAGCTAGAGTTTTCCTACAATCTTCAGATCGAAGTTTAGCTAAATTGCCGCAGGAGTCTGAAAAGCCGTGACTTCTTGAAATAGTCCTTTAACGGAAACCATGCTTGATATTGGCTAATGGAAGATTTGTACTGATAACGGGTAAAGATATGGGTAAGGGAGGCTCTTCGCAGTTAGCTGGTCTCCCAGGGTTGCCGGTTTTTATTTTTCATGAATGTCAAGGAGGATAGTGACTAGTTGAAGGAATGTCTTTGTATCTTTATCGAATTTATTAGCGGTTGAATAAAAACTGTGCCCACGATTTTGATTGAATCCGACAAACTTTATCGTGATTGATATGTTCTCCTTATGTCTAGTCCGATTTTATCAGTGCTTCACGTTCACCAAAGTTCGTTTTCTTTGTCAGACATCAGTAGTAATGGAGAGAGCAGCGAGGAAGCGCTCATAATTCTTTGAAACCCTTTCAGTTAACCATTTTGGACATAATAATGGTGCCGCGTGTTGAACTCGGCTATTCGATCTAGCATACATCTGTCACACTATAGCAAATTCTTACAGCTTTAGTGGTATCTACTCCACTCAGCGTGCGTTCAGCGTATCATCTATTTGCTCTGTAGGGTGTTTTCACCTACCATTATCTTCGACGTGGACTATAAAGGCGAGTATATCGACTTTTTTATGACTACTAAACACTATTAGCCTTTATCAATTCAACGCAGAAGAAGGGAATTTTGGTCCTACAGTCGGAAATTTAACATCTAACAAGGTAAGATAGATATTGATTGAATTCACCGCTCTCTTTTAATGTGGTCTGCTGGCTGTTGTTTCCAGATCCAAAACTGGCTCAAAAAACCTCAAATACCCATGTTGCTAGCTACATAGATAGTTTTTTCTTAAGTCGGCTGAGGAATAGCCCGCGTTAATGTCATTAACTTTTAGATAATGCGCTCTATTAAAGTTAAGTGAACTTATATTTTTGAACATGTGGGTATGTGTGCTAGTATCATATGCGCTTACATTTACATGCGGTAATAATTAATTTTTCAATTATAAGACGGCCAACGAAATGAGACATAAGTAAAGAGATTAATTATTCTCGTTGATGTCTGAATTTAAATTTGTACTAATGCTAATGTACCAATAGACGAAAACAATACATAATATACTTAGTAATATGGTTTATATGATCACTTAAATTAGTTAACCCTCTATTGCATAGTCCCGCCATTAGACGGGCAATACAAAATCATTTAATTAATATAAAAGTTTAAAAATTTGTATGTGCTATTAGTTTTGTCCATTCAAATGTTGGCTTTGAGCTTATATCAGTTTGAAGTTGCGGTTGATCCAATTCGCGTGGTTTTAATTGTTTGCGCTGCATTTTGCTTTTTTATAAAAAAATTAAAAATCGTTTGAGGTGCTGGATAGCGGAATAAAAAATTTAATACGAATTAAAATAGTATTATTTATACATAAGAAGCATTATTTTCGAAAATACTTATAGTAAGAAGGTAAGTAAATTGAATTTAAATAACCCCTTCTTGAGGCGGACCCATGCAGATACGTGTGTTTATTTTCATAGCCTTTGCTGAAAAAGAGCCACGTTATTACTTTACGATTTTTTTAAATTTTCGTTTTATTATTAGAAATGTTCTCATCAAATAATAAACACATATCACATGATGAAATACAAAATTTTTTGAACAATTACCGTCTGACAATGACTCTTCGAAGGATGAGTTTGACACGGATGAAGATAGCATTGAGGATTTTGACTATGATCTACCAGAAGTCTCTTTGGTTAACGAATTGCTAAATTCATCAGAACTCTTGAGAGACGCTATTGATGTGAACTTTATTCGAAGCTATTATGGGCCACCGTCATCTGAAAATCCTAGTATTGCCGCAAACGCGGATGCTTTTCCTGGACCTTCTGGCCAAAAACATCGCATGCAAAATATCTCAGAGCTGGAATATGAGGAAGGTGGCCCTAATAAGTCATCTGGCAGTATGTTTTTTGGCACTCCTAAAAATATTTTATGGAAAAACACACACCTTCAGCTTCACGTCAACGAACTGTTTTTTCTAGGTGACAAGGACACCCCAGATTTTCGAAAAAATTTACGAATACCATATGATTTTTTCAATAATTTGTTTCAGACGCATGGCTCAATTATATGGTTGGTTCATCTCATCAGCTGATTTTATCATTCATATCATTGCATGGTCGATGGGATTGTCAAAAGGAGATGGCAAACTCAAAATGAAACCAACACATTGACAACATTTTCTTACCACACACAAAAAGTGCTATGTTTTATGTTTTCATTTCATTCCATTCGCCTAATACCAAACACAGATTTTGATAATTTGAACAGACATAATTTGTTGCTTTACAGATGAGCCAACCATATTGTTGACCCATGTTTCAGACGCACAATTCACACACATAAAGGGCGAATTAATGGTGACTTATAACCATAAAGCCATAACCAGATAAAACAGCTGATCGAACCTACCTTATGGAAATCTATGTAATCGAGTTAGCGTTATGGTATGGCACCATTAATCTATTACATTGATTTCCATAAGGTTGGTTCGATCAGCTGTTTTATCTGGTTATGGCTTTATGGTTTAAGTCACCATTAATTCGCCCTTAAGATTGTGCATTCACGAGTTCAGAATTGCTTCGTTCTGCGCAACTACGTCACAATTGACTTCTTCAGCGAATGAAAGAAAGAGAGAAAAAAGAAGAGCTAAAGGAAAATTACGTAAAAATTGCATAGATGAGTAAAAACGAGGCTTGTCGGAATGGACTGTGTCGGTACTGTGCGCTATCGACTCTTCCTAGTTTCTGGGCATTTGCCGGTTTATTCTTTGGTAGTTGGGTTAAGGAATCGGCCTGCGGTTACTCGTTGCAGTCCTTTGGTTCTTCACAATACTCTCCTGAAAATGTGCACAGCACGCGAGGGTTTTTTGCGATGAGTTGAATATATTTGGGGACGTGCAGTTGAGGTACGCAATAGCGCTAATGAAGCAGTCTCTGAGCTTGACGCATTTGGTGTTGAAGTTGTGTCATAGATGTTATACGATCCTTTTGGTATGGTCGCAGGGCCGCCAAAATTTAGGCTGAAGCAAATCACAAATCTTCTCGTTGGTATAACGCCTTATAGGACTAGTTTTGGGATAAACCTTCTTGGTTTTATAAAAATTTCCGATTAACTGCGCAAGTAAAAAGCTAATTATTGAGTTTTTCCCCGGCCGGAAAACTCGTGGCTATCTTTTCTTTACTTTTTAAAATTTTTTTCTCCTTCTTGGTGTTTCTACGGCCGGAAACTCGTGGCAATTTTCACTAGTGATCGCCGGTCTGTTTTTTTCTTGTTTTCGATACTTTTGTATCGCAACTTTCGCCCCATCGCCAGTCACTAGGTGTGTTCGCGCGAACACGCTCCCAAGTCAACCGTAACCGTAGACCATAACAGCAGACGTAACAGTGGAATTTCGAAAAGTTTTGGGGATACTGTTTTTCATGTCAGTTTTCCGGTATCCATCATTACTAGATGTGGCTATGGTTAATT
>JARSSU010016179.1:0-86216 GCA_029619165.1 Eurosta solidaginis
GCAAAGCGCAGCAGAGGTCCGCCGACGCACAACGTAACCAGAGTAAGCCAGCGCGAACCGCGGCAGCAGAGGTACGCCGACAGAGGTCACGTCAACGCGGCGACGCATAGCGCAGCCAGGGCAAGCCAGCGCCAAGCGCGGCGGCAGAGCGCAGCAGAATTACACCGACAGAGTAATACAAGTAAGCGCCGACGTAGGGCGCGACAGAGCATCGTCTCAGCAATACAAGTAAACGCCGACGTAGGGCGCGACAGAGTATCGCCCAGCAAATACGAGTAGACGCCGACGCAAGGCGTGGCAGAGAATCACCCAGCAACCAGCTATACAAATAGACGCCAACGCAAGGCGCAGCAGAGTAATACCAGTAAACGCCGACGTAAGGCGCGTCAAGGCACCGACGCCACATACTAACGGGACCCAGCTAACGGAACACGGCAACAGAGCATCGCCTCAGCAATACTAGTAGACGCCGACGTAAGGCGCGACAGAGCAACGCAGCAGAGAGAGACGCCGTCATAAGGCGCGTCAAGGCACCGACGCCACATACTAACGGGACCCAGCTAACGGAATACGGTCGGACCGCTAAGGCCCGCCACCGCAATCAAGGATACCGCAAGATAATCCAAGTGAAATTGAAAATGAAGTATACAAACACGTTTTATTTTATATTATAGAATTTAGAACCAATAAAGAGAGTGAAGTTGTTTATATTAAATCGATTTGCAAGGTGCCCCTTTAATACAAATTTATTGTAAACGAACCCTGGGCACGGCGAGTATACCCCAGCAAATATCAAAGAAGCAACGGGGCACGAAAAAGCTGCGTTACAATTGGCACCCGAGCAGG
This sequence comes from Eurosta solidaginis, assembly GCA_029619165.1. Lineage (NCBI taxonomy): Eukaryota > Metazoa > Arthropoda > Insecta > Diptera > Tephritidae > Eurosta > Eurosta solidaginis. The sequence continues at coordinate 847 of JARSSU010016179.1, forward strand.
GACCCTGCAAATCGTACAACGTCAGAAGGAACATTCCTGACTAGAAACCTAACCGAAAAATGGCCGACCAGATTGATACCACGTGGTTAGACAACATTTCAAAGGAGCAGCTGATATCAATCGCACAGGAATTGGGTATTGAGCACACAGGCACCACCCGGGAGATCCGAAAGCGCATAGTAGCTCTGGCTTCGAAAGCAAATGTTGACGCGGAAATCCACGAAAAATTTGTATCCCTACAAGCCACCTACAAGGAAACTACGCAACTGAGCGACGTAAATAAGGTTAAGACAACGACTCCGTCGAACGGAGGAGGCACACCGAAGGTCGCCGTTACAACAGTAGAACAAACTCAATTCGCGTTTCCTCCCAGGAGTACAGTACCCACACAACAGTACTTACCATCAGGAATAGCGGTACCACCCAACGGTACATCTCAGGCACCTCCCAGGAGCACAGTACCCACACAACAGCACGTACCATCAGAAATTACGGCACCATCAACCGGAACATATCAACCCACGCAACCGTACTTACCAGCGGGAATGACGGCACCAGCCATGAACTATACATGCCAGGTAACTAAAGCACCGACCGTGGTGTTCGCGCCCATCATCGACCAGGTAAGAAGTGGTCCGTAAAGTATGAAGGGGGACGGGACCCGTTAGCGTTCATCGAACGGTTAGAGGAGTTAGCCGAAGTATACGCACTAAACGTGGACCTCCTGCCAAAAACCATGCCCGAGCTACTAGGGGCGCCGCGCAACAATGGTACCGCAATAACAATGCGCACTGGGGAGAGTGGACAAGCTTCAAAAAGGATTTTTTACGTTTCTTCCTACCAGGCAGGTACTTCGAGCGGCTCGACGACGACATACGCCAACGAAGGCAGCATAACAAGGAAAAGTACAAGGATTACGTGCTAGCTATACAGAGCTTGATGAGACACGCAGGGTACACCGGCGAACAGCGGCTGGAACGAATCTTCCGTAACAGCCACCCCGATTACCAACTTTACATCCGTCGGAGGGACTTCACTAATCTCGCAGAGCTCCTAACACTCGCCGAAGAATACGAGAACATACGCGAGGACTATCGAAGATCATCAGGCGGACATCACCGCGAAGTTACGCGACACATCGCCAGTGACACAACCCGGGTGCCACCATCAAAACCTGCAACACAACCACCACCACTACCGAATCTAACGAACCGCACGCCTCCAGGCAATCAGAGATACGACCCCAACGGCGTATGCAGGAGATGCGGCGAACGAGGACATGACACCAATAGGTGCCGAAACCCACAGAAAATTTTTTGCTGGGAATGTGGCCGCAACGATATACGAACCATCGAATGCTGCCACCGACGTCAGGGACCTAGCGCCGAAACGGCAGTAACAATGTACCAAGAGCATGGTCGCCTCTACGCCGTAGCCAAGCTCGGCGCGGAATCAGCCGAGGCGGTCATCGACACAGGGGCATCAAGAAGTTTCGTCTCGAGCAGCTTAGCAGAACGTGTGGTGAACTCGGGAAGCGGAGAAATGGTGAGAGTGGCCATCAAAATAACGATGGCAAATGGGACTAGCAAAACCATCTTCGACGCCATAAGGACTGAGGTACGCCTAGGAGAAGCGTCACTCCACACAGTTTTACACGTCATGCCCGGAGCGATCGACGACATCATACTGGGCCTAGATACGCTAGGAAGCATGGGAGCCACCATATCATGTGGAGAAGGCCACCTCGTGCTAACCAGACCCCTTGCCCAGCACACACCGAATCCTGGAGCCGCGCCTGGGACTATTCAAAATTCAATATCATCAAGAACGAATATCGCCAGGTACGACAGCCCTGGGACTATTCCAAGTTCAATATCATCAAGAAAGGATATCGCCAGGTACGACAGCCCTGGGACTATTCACAGTACACCATCAGCCACAACGGATATCGCCAGGTACGACAGCCCTGGGACTATTCCAAATTCAATATCATCAAGAACGAATATCGCCAGGTACGACAGCCCTGGGACTATTCCAAGTTCAATATCATCAAGAAAGGATATCGCCAGGTACGACAGCCCTGGGACTATTCAAAGTACACCATCAGCCAGAACGGATATCGCCAGGTACGACACCCCTGGAGCCTCATCTGGAACCATTCTGAGTATAACAGCACCGAGCAACAGTAACTTCAAGCACGACGGCATTATGCAAAACACGACAACCGGTCATTCTATCGCAAAACCACCGAGGTGAAAACACGTGCTTTTGCTACGAATTTCTTTTCCAAAACAACCAACAACCTAAGATGGAGAGCCATAACGCCAAACCAAACAACAGCGTCAAGCGTATGCGCCAGCATTACGAGGAGGAGGAAGCAAAGCGCCCCCGGGTAGTACTGCTGGAAGGAGCTACCGGCGCCGACGTCAGCAACACGCGTGGAACCACACGTACAAACACGTACGCTGACGTCGCACGCAACGTTACACCACCAAGCGCTACTGGCGCCGACGTCAGCCACACGCGTGCAACTAAGCGCGAAAACACGTACGCTGACGTCGCACGTATCATCACACCACCGAACACCACAGGCGGCGACGTCAACAACATGCGTGCAACTACACATGCAAACACGTACGCTGACGTCGCACGCACCATTACATCACCAAACACTGCAGACACCTACACCAACACCACGAACACCGAGTCAGCCGCAGCCGCAGCTTATGCCAGCACCAACATCAGACGCGCGGCGGAAGCAGCCAGACGGGCAACGGAACTCGTGACACGCACCACGCGCATATCTAAATGGGAGGAAGTCGCGGCCAAGGCCCACAACAAGACCAGCACATCACCACTAACAGCCACACTGGGTAGGATAGACGTGGAGGCAGGGCAGTTGCCGGCAGCCATCGAGCTCTCCTCTGGCAAGGACACAGGCCCACCGGAACAACAACAGCAAGCGATCATTGAGCTCTCCGCAAATGAGGACACAGCCCCACCAGAGAGGGAAACGACCAAAACAATATTCCCGGCAGGACCAGGCGACATAACACTCTACGCGACTGACCTCAACGGCCTCAAGGGATCTAGATGGCTAACCGATACCGTCATTGACGCTTGGGCAAAGGGACTGGAAGAGCAACACGCACAACACATTACGACTCTCAGCCCTTTCGTGATCTGGCAGCTGACCCAGAAGAGGAACACGGAGGAAAATTACCGACGCATACACCGCTGGGTCCGGAACGTCGACCTGTTTGGCAAGAGCGTGATCCTTGCGCCCCACAACGTAGCCAAACACTGGTACCTACTCGGCCTGGCGAATGCAGCAGTCACACACCACATCACTGACACGGAATGCTGGCAGGAGCGGTACATATGGATAGCGGAATCGATGCACAGTGCAAAAGTTCTGCACGCAACACAGGCTTTGGTGGATTTCCTTCGGTGGGAGTATGTACAGCGGTACGGGTATGACGGGTTTAAGGCCCAGGAGCTAGTACTCGAGGTCCCTCAACAATGCAACAACAACGACTGTGGCGTATACGTAGCCGAGAACATGGAAAGGGTATTGCGATACACAGGGAGCGGAGAAGGAGTACCCGGACTGTGCAGACAGCCGTTCACCGAGGAAATGGCGAGCCAGAAGCGCACGGAAATGTTGAACCGATTTCTACGGAACGGTCGAGAGTCCACGAAGACTACGCAAACCATAACCACCACATACAATCCTTACACAGTCAAACAACCAATCCCGGAAGACAACACTGAACCGGTAGCACCAGACGCCGAAACAGAGCCACAACAACAACAGCAGGCCACCAAGAGGTGATAATCGAGGCCCACGACGCGGATGGACCAACGCTAAACCAATTCCCGAAAATTGCAGAAAGCGTGCGAGACATTTTCCGACGCATCGCCGAAGGCAAAGGACGCTCCCGCGTAAGTTTTCGCACACGGGAATACACCGTCACGGTGGTAAAAGGCAGGGCCCACATACGACTACTGAATACCGTGGGGCTCACTCTCCCGAAGTGAGTTTGAGGACCACATATAACACCATTAATTTGGCCACACAAAGCGACCCCACATCATATTCGATACAGCACTAACACAACAGCCAGTCACAAAAGGCTATAGCAACAGACCAACCAACAAGTTCAATACAGCATACATCATAATCGATACAACACTAACACAACAGCCAGTCACAAAAGGCTATAGCAACAGACCAACCAACAAGTTCAATACAGCACTGACACAACCGCCAGTCACAAAAGGCTATAGCAGCAGACCAACCAACAAGTCTCAGCAACACAACGGGCAAGCACAACACTTTAGTGCCAACACAACAAACTAACAAATCTCAGCAACGCAGCGAGCGTTCGCAACATCGAACAGCAACCATGGCAACGCAACCATTTGAGCCAGCAATACCAAACAAAGCGACAAAAGGAGCGACACAGCAGCACAGGAGTCAGTCAGCATAGAGCTGTGGTCGTGGCCAGAGCTACTAGCGAAGTATATCCCTATTGCAGTTGACCTTCTCTATGCAATAGGAATCCACTTCATAGGAGCGAGTCGTGGAACGGTGATTGCGGTTGACCTTCTCTACGCATCACCCCCAACGACCAAAGGCCCCGCCACAGTAACGCGCAACCGCGACAGGTGACACCCGCTCACCTCCGTCAGTAGAAGTACGCCGGCAGAGGCCGCAACAGAGCGGCAACGCACGTAAACCAGCAGTCAGTCAGCACGGAGCTGTGGTCGTGACCAGAGCTACTAGCGAAGTATTTCCCTATTGCAGTTGACCTTCTCTATGCAATAGGAATCCACTTCATAGGAGCGAGTCGTGGAACTGTGATTGCGGTTGACCTTCTCTACGCATCACCCCCAACGACCAAAGGCCCCGCCACAGTAACGCGCAACCGCGACAGGTGACACCCGCTCACCTCCGTCAGTAGAAGTACGCCGGCAGAGGCCGCAACAGAGCGGCAACGCACGTAAACCAGCGCAGAGCGCGGCAGCAAAGCGCAGCAGAGGTCCGCCGACGCACAACGTAACCAGGGTAAGCCAGCGGGAACCGCGGCAGCAGAGGTACGCCGACAGAGGTCACGTCAACGCGGCGACGCATAGCGCAGCCAGGGTAAGCCAGCGCCAAGCGCGGCGGCAGAGCGCAGCAGAAGTACACCGACAGAGTAATACAAGTAAGCGCCGACGTAGGGCGCGACAGGGCATCGTCTCAGCAATACAAGTAAACGCCGACGTAGGGCGCGACAGAGTATCGCCCAGCAAATACAAGTAGACGCCGACGCAAGGCGTGGCAGAGAATCACCCAGCAACCAGCTATACAAATAGACGCCGACGCAAGGCGCAGCAGAGTAATACCAGTAAACGCCGACGTAAGGCGCGTCAAGGCACCGACGCCACATACTAACGGGACCCAGCTAACGGAACACGGCGACAGAGCATCGCCTCAGCAATACAAGTAGACGCCGACGTAAGGCGCGACAGAGCACCGCAACAGAGAGAGACGCGTCATAAGGCGCGTCAGGCACCGACGCCACATACTAACGGGACCCAGCTAACGGAATACGACCGGACCGCTAAGGCCCGCCACCGCAATCAAGGATACCGCAAGATAATCCAAGTGAAATTGAAAATGAAGTATACAACACGTTTTATTTTATATTATAGAATTTAGAACCAAAAAAGAGAGTGAAGTTTTTATATTAAATCGATTTGCAAGGTGCCCCTTTAATACAAATTTATTGTAAACGAACCCTGGGCACGGCGAGTATACCCCAGCAAATATCAAAGAAGCAACGGGGCACGAAAAAGCTTCGTTACAGTCTTTAGTTTGTCCTTGCATTCTAGCCATTGTGACCCGTTATCAAAGAATTTGGATTTGTTGAACTGTTCTCTACAGGATTTACGAAGTAGGTCCAGATCATGGGACCACCAGTGAGGTTTACGCTTACTGCGTGGTTTTGGCAATGAACAAGCCTGTTCTAAGGCGTTTGAGAATGCCGATGTGAAGGTTTCTGCCAGACCCTCTAGCTCCTCCGTTGATGAGGGGCTTTGTGGGGGCAGTTCTGGTAGTTCTCTGCATAAATAAGTATGTGAGATTTATATTTTTTGAATTGAAAACATATTTAATAATACAAAAAGTATGAGTGCTGTATTAGTGAAAAAGTATGAACAATTCATTGATGCACGAGAGGAACAAGTTTTATGCATGCATGAAACATGCATGTTTGGAAAAATACGCTTTTCTCAATTTTGTCTGCACGTATAGAATTTACGACTCTTTGACTTTTGTGCATTGTCTCGGAAAATTTATTCATATTGTAGCAAGTTTTGGCGGATTCTGATTATTTTGCACCTTCTGCTAACGTTCGAATCGCTGAACCGCCGAATAAATAACTCCAATGTTCAGTATTGCAATATGGTCTTTATTTAGACTACTTGGGAGTAGTAAAAATTATACTGCACTAATAGCTTATTTAAATCAAACTGCTTACTGCTTCTCAGCTTGTGCTGCTTTTATACTCTCGGTTACCTCGTTTTCCCATTGCTCCTTAGATCTAGACGTTTCCCGCACATGCCTTCTAGAACAGTTGTGTCCCATGCTTGGTTTTTTAGCTATATACATGTATATCTGTAGTTTATGCTTTTCTTCTAGCCATATGCGTGTGTATGTGTGAGTAACAACCTCTGCTCTTAGCTGCCGGTTAGATATATGTATATGAAATAATCTCTCTGCTTCAAGCTGCTGGTTATGTGTATGCAATATTCTTCGTTGCATTGTACATAAGTGTGGATGCTTGCTGTTTTTGTTGTTGTTATTATTTACAAACAGCACAGTGATGCTAATATTCGCCACAATATTTATTCATATACGAAATGAATGAATATGGAAAACCCTTTTTTCGAAAAGAACTTCAGGATATGAGGAACTGATATGAGATTGGGCAACTTGGCCAAAATACTTTTAATATATCGAAGATTAGTGACGACCGCAGACCGTTTGGGCTAGAATGCTTTGTCGTCATCTCCCATCATATCAATGTTATTATTATTGTAATTAAATATTGTAACGGATTTTGGGGGACTCCGATTATTTTGCACCTTCTGCTAACGCTCGAGTAGCTGAACTGTCGAATCCAATATTAAGTATTGGAAAATGGTCTTTAATTGAACTACTTTGGGAGTAGTACTTCGCAACTTATACCGTGTTTAAATCAAACTGATTAGTTATTCCTCAGCTTGCGCTGTTTTTATACTCTCTGTTTCTCGTTCGATTATTTCTCCTAAAGTCTATACTTTTCACGAACATGTTACAGTTGTATCGCACACTTGGTTATTAAGCTTTATGCGTGTTTATGTATGAGTAACAATTTCTGCTCTTAGCTGATGACTACATTTGTGTAAGTGAGACAATCTCTTTGCTTAAACTGCTGGTTATGTGGGTGGAATATTCTTCGTCGCCTTCTATGTAAGTGTGACAGCTTGCTTTAATGTGTGCATGTACATAAGTGTGGTTGCTTGCTGTTTTTGTTGTTTTGATTATTTACTAACAGCATAGTGATGCTAATATTCGACACAATATGTAGAATAAATTCCTATTGCTCAATGGAGATATAGTGATTTCATACGTATGAAACATAAGTATGGATGTATGCAAGTTTTTCGAATGCTTTTGTAGCATTCGGCATTAATACAACCATATGCATACAGAAGTAGTACAAAGGGCGAAACAGAGTATGCATGCTCCCTGAAAAAGTAGACGTGTTAAAAAAAATAAACGTGCAGGCATACAAAGCTCAAATATCAATAGAGAGATTCATGTCTCAAATATCTATGTTTCAAGCATACATTTACTACTGGGTATATCTGTATCTCATATATGAAACAAGCATGCAATATAGCTTGTAAAAATTGTGAAGGCAACAAATATGCAGCTTAACAACAGTAACATCACTCAAAATTACAACAAGCTAACAAAGAAATATGCAGTATTTTAATTTACTCTTAATTATTTAAAATATAAAAAAAATCATAACAGCTAATGAAGGGCAGAAAAATTACTTTTTGCTTTTAGTTGGAGGCTCATTTGTGCTATTTTCTTCATTTTTTGTTTTTCTATCTTGTGCCACAAATTATTTTAATTACCTCAATTAGTAGAGCGCAAAGCAATGAAATTGCATTAAATGAGTTGGTTGAGGTTAAGCCCTGTGAGACTGTGTGACATTTGATATACATACATGCAAACACATGAATTATTAACTTGTTAATAACTATGATTATTATCTTAAAAGGCAATTTGACATGCAGCTTGTTTATTCACTAAATACAAAAATATAACAAAATTTGATAAAAATAGCATAGGAATTTTCAAATTCAGTACTGAAACTTCAAAAGGTGTTGTTTTGGCTCACAACGATACCCTCATCTGACCAGGAGATTCACTTCACTGAATATTAAGAGGACTTTGGATCTGATGCATATATTAATTCAACCTTTTGCTCATTTGAAGGGAGAGAAAGTTAGCACATTCAGTGGTATCACAATGGCTCAGCCGGCCTTGATGTGTTCCTCTGCTTTACATTCTGGTAGCCGCCATAGCCAAAGCTAACCTAATACAAATCCCCCATATATAAGAAAAAAAATGTTTTAAAAAACGCGCAGATCACTTAACTTCTACAAGACAAGCATTATTCTCTCTTCCTCTGTCACTGTCTTCATTCAGCTACTAGTTCTTGTTAGTCTAGCCTAACTTCTTCTTCTAAACCCACTTTTAGTTCTTGAATCTAATTAATGTTCCTTTAAGAGATTGAGTTCCAAAAGCCTTGCAACTCTATAAATCATTTTTGGAAAGTCTATTCAACTTTTTTTGTGCACTGATATTCTCATGATTTAAAATTGCATTTACCGGAAATATTCATACTTTGAATTTCAGAATATGGCCCGTAACCAGAAAAAGATAACTTTATATTGTACGTATTGATAGAGAGATAAATATTGTGGCGAATATAGCATCACTATGATGTTAGTAAATAATCACAACAAAATAAAAAAGCAAGCAGCCACACTTATGGACAAGGCAACGAAGAATATTCCACACACATAACCAGCAGCTCAAAGTGAAGAGATTTTTTCACATACACATATGTAGTTATCAGCTAAGTGCAGAAGTTGTTACTCATGTATATGTGACAAGCATATAGCTAAATAACCAAGTATGAGATACAACTGCTTCAGAAGGCATATTCGTGAAAAGTATAGATCTTAGGGGATATAGGCGAACGAGTCTAACAGACAGTATAAAAGCAGCGCGATGCAAGTCAATCAGTTTCATTCCAGCACGCTAGTAGTGAAGTATAAGTGAATTTGTAAAGCACTGCTCCCAAAGTAGTCCAAATAAAGACCATTTTCCAGTACTGAATATTGGAGTTATTTATTCGACAGTTCAGCGATTCGAACGTTAGCAGAAGGCGCATAATTATCAGGAACTCCCAAAAATTCGTTACAATATTTTAATAGTTTTGCATAAATTATTTAACAATTGTTTTTGTTTTTATCGGCCAATTGATAAATGATTCAAGGTTCGATTCGAGCTCAAGACCAGAACAATAATTTTTTTCCTAATGATAATTATTGTTATTTTTTAATTTTTCTAAATTTGAAAAATTGTATTTTGTTTTTGGAATAGTAAGTAGAAAATTTTTCAGACAACCTGCCATAGCTGCGCAGATAGATCCATTTCGAAGGATGCTAAGCCGTCGTCATCAGTACGCTTTAGGCATGCTGCGCTAACCATTTAGCTATACAGCGGTGGTTTGGTTTGACTGGCAAATTTGCTACTTCTATTCCTTTTTACCAACTATATTTATTCAGTGTTGCAATAATTATCATTACAATAATTATCATTAGGAAAAAAATTATTGTTCTGGTCTTGAGCTCGAATCGAACCTTGAATCATAAATTATTTAATAAACTCATATGCTGGCAAATATTATATTTTTAGTTTAACTAAAGTATTCCTCATAAAATGCCATCTAATTTCCAATATAATGCATTAAATATTTTCACACGAGCTTAACGAATCACGTCATCATGTTTATGGCGAAAGATCAAGGCAGCTATTTGGAATATGTACACACATTGTAGCGGTAAATAGGTTTAAGATATTCTATAAATCATTCTGAATGATTCTATTTTAAGCTAGCGGCTATTTTGTCAAGTCAAAAAGTTGAATGATTAACATTAGGCAAGTTCAGGGATCATATTAAAGCCATTTTCCTATATCAAGCATCACAGATTTGTTTTTTTTTATTGTATAAACGTACGCAAATGTATATACATGTCATATATATACAGATAAGATATCAACACTTAAGACTCATGCATTTTCCATGCCTAAGGACTTGGCGATAACAAAAAATGTCCAAACACATTTCTCTTCTACACAATTTTTTTTTGCTTATATTGCGCCAACGATCACCAAACAAATTACCCGTACTTGACATAACCAATAAACAAGCAATAAGGTGTGTGTGTGTGCGTATATCATATCTTATTGCTTGGTTGTTATGTTGCTAAAATTTGTGCTCTACGCTACTTAGTTGCCATCTTTTCAGCGCGTCCGTTTGTCTGCCGTTTCGTCTGCACATTTGTTTGGCCTTCAGTCTTGTTGTCGCATTGTTTATTTTTTTGGTTTTTCTCGCCTTAGATTTATTGCTTTTCTTTGTGTGCTTTCTGTTCGGTCTTCGTTGCTAAAAATAGCAAATTTTTGTTTGCTAGTCAATTGATGAAATGTCGTGGTGTTAAAGTTGCATTTGTTGTTCTGTTGTGGCACATATATATTTGTTTTTTTTACTTTTGATTCTAGTCGTATTTCCCCCTTTCTTTGAATTAAAAATTTTTAAAAAACAAAATTATCATTAATAGGAAACATATCTTCCCTTCACGGTTAATATAGCGTCGCTACGATTTTTGATTATAAGGGCCAGATTATGTATGACGCCGTGACACTGCGTCGCACTTACTGGCATTCACATTCACCACTATATAATACTAACAATCGCAATTAGAATTCACCCAGGTTAGGGGGCTTAGAAAATACCCGCGGCAGGTATGCTTGTCGTAAGAGGCAACTAAAATACTGAGTTGATTCAGTGGGGTGGTGTAGCGCAACCCCTTAAGGGGGTTGTCAGCGCAATACATAGCTTCTCCAAACCAATTGTCAGGCTCATCTACCCGTGGCGAATCCTGTTTCTTTAACAGCCGAGGCTCTGGCGACCCTAATTACCTCATGGATGTAGGGAGTTGGAGGGCGGTATGGCTCAGAAGGTTTCATGTGGGCATACCAAATCCTTCCCGAGATGGTTGGTACCTTAATGGTGCTTATTACCGGAACCTACCGGATCTACATCCAGAAAAGGACCATCAACATCGATAACACTCTCCAAGGAATTCGGGGAGTATCGTTATGGCTACAACAACACTAACAACTAAAAATAGCAAAAAGGCAATCAGTTTTACTTTGACTCACTAAGGTGAATTAATGCTCTTATGTTATACGAATTCTGGTTCACACGAGAAATACATCATATGTCCCTAAATGTTCTTTTTTGAACTAGGAACTAGAAGCAGACCATAGTGGAGTTGAGGGTAATGGGCAGGCGGACAACCTCTTCAGAGAGGCAGCAACGGCAGGACCTATCGCACTCGAGCCGTTCCTGCCAGCTGGCCCACGGGAAATTAGAGGGCATTTATTAGTAGAAGAGAGGGAGGATAGATTAGGTTGAACTGGCCGGTCAATAAAGACGTCACATAGAATGAATGTATCCATAATATTACCAGAATATGTTTGACAACCAAACGGAAGAACCCCAATCAGGTGCCAGAACATATGTTACAGAATAACTCCGTCCTCTTGGCAAATACTAGCCGTTTTCGAGGACCCAACTTAATTGCTGCCTCAAGATCACGTAACTCTGTCGCCCCTAATAGCATGAGCCTTGACCTGGCGAGAGAGCTAAAAAGAGAGAACACTGGCGCAATATACCAGGTTTGAGATAATGTAAATTAGTGTTAGGATGTTATAGCACAACCCGCTATAGGGCAATAATAGATCTGCCAAATGATAACCTAAGAATCCTAACAGCTATTCTTAAGGACATTGTAGATTGAATAGCCCAAATGCAGAAACTGGGCATATTATCGAATAACACATGCCGATTTTGTTATCAGCGGAGACGGCGGAACATATTCTCCAGGAATGTGACCCAATCTCAAGACGCAAGGCTAAGTTTATGGGCTCACCATGGCCAGAGCATTCCCACGTCCAATCCCTCAAGCCAAGAGAACTGCTAAGGAAATCAAGGAAATCGGCTTGGATGAGGTGCTGTGAAAGAGATAAGGGCACAATTGACCAACGGTCGCAGTGCAATCCTCAATAAATTATCTATCTATCTACATATTTTTATAAAAAATTATTGAGGGAAAAATCTAAACAGATACTTATATGCAATATTAAAATGGCCATTTGGGGATTGCCTTCCTTGTGGAAACATTGGTGCATTCGCTTTTACAAGTCTTTGTCAACGTGTTTCAATAGCTCGGTCGAAATTCTGCCGGCTCTGGGTACCTCGAGACTCTTTATACTACATCGTAGAAGAATAGTGGAACGTATGTTGAGCGAAAAGCGTTTCGACTATCACAATCGGCTAGGAATGGAGCAAAGTATTCACTCCATAACAGGGTTTTTGATTTAAAATCCAACTTCATCCAAAACAAAAAATATTTTTTATTTATTATTTGATTATTCAGACGAATCAAAGATACTTTTTATATATACCTGTAACCACAGCACTTCAGTCTGAGCTATATGGTTTTATTACTCTACAAAAAATGCGGTTAGTCTAGGATGAATACGGGATGAGGCGCAAGAAAGTATGCGACTATAACCAGTTTTCTAATTTCTCGTTAGAGAAATCTGTCAAAAATTGTTATTTTGTTGGAGCGGGGCAAGGATCTGCTCGATGCTCCTTTAAAGCCGGGTACCACGAGACTTGGCGGCGAAGTATTTTTCCCGCTTACCTTTTCTTGTTATTGGCCCAAAGTTGGGGTTATTGTTGTTGGTATCCAATATTTGATTCCATATACGTATAAGCGGGAGATGTTGAGGGAGGAGGTGGAAGTCGAAGGGCGGATGGGAAGGGGTTTGGGAGTGGAAGGAGGAATGGGAAGGATATGTTAGTGAGACAGAGATAAATCTAAATAGGCGTGGACAAAAATAAAACGCAGAAACAGGGGATAAATTGTAAGAAAATTGATTAAAGCGGGAATAGGGGAAGCGAAACTCTTTTTGTTTAAGAGTATGTAAACCAATTCTCGGGTAAGATTTGAACTGCCGGGTACTCTAGATTCGTATACAAATACTTTCATTGGCTTCTACAATCCCTAATAGGAGACCCGACAAAATTGTCGATATTGACTTGTCTGACTGGAATCAAAGGTGGAGCTTTTTTCCGATTTGTGTTTGTCTAACTTTTAATTTTTCCTATAAATCAGAGGAAATGCAGGGCTTATGCTGACTCGGAACAATAACTGTAAAGGCAAATGAAATTTGTTCTGAAAATTTTCGAAAATATACACAAAGGGGTTGCAAAACCACCGTCTTAGAAACAAAATCTGTAATACTTTGACTTTAGTTATCCCGTCATTTAGGTCGGAGACCATTGCTTTTCAAGTGACATTTTATATTACAAATAAAATGTAAGGCGCGATACCTCCGAGGAGATTTTAGGCCGAGCTTCTCTTCCAACTTGCGTCTCTTTTTAATATTTCCTACGAACGGCATCTGCAAGGCAGATGAGTTTTCACTGAAAAGCTTTTTATGGCAGAAATACACTCGGAGTGCTTGTCAAAGACTGCCGAGGGGCGACCCCGCTTAGAAAAATGTTTTTTCTAATTGAAAAACCTTGTTTCTAACATTTTGATGTTGCTTTGCCCGGATCGGGAACACAGGATCTTCGGTGTGGTAGGCAGAGTACGCTACCATCACAACACGGCGGCTGACGTATACTGGCATTGCAATTATGTGCCTTTAATAAGTTGGGTAGCAGAATATCTAAAACCAATCTCCACGAAAATATCAGCATTCAATTATTATGCTCTACAATTGCCAGCTTGCTCTCTTTCTACAAAAAAAGCGTTTTAATAGGAAATGTAAAAGGCCATTGTGTAGCTTCAATGCTTTATTAATGGATTTCAAGCGACAGTATCGAAGTGGCGACAAAATATATCATTGCTCTACATTTGCTGCTCTTTGTATCATGGAGCTCAAATAATGAAGAAACCATTTTTTTCGAAATTTATGATACTATTTTCAATTTCATCAGGTAATAGATTTTTCTTTTCAATTCAATGTAATCTCTATGCGCCAATCCTAAAATCAAATAACTGTCATCATCTGTATCATATTGCTATTGTGTTTGTAGGTATGCAGCTCCTAAAAGTATACCAACAAAATAACTTGAATCCGCAAACGTGCTGCAGCTACGTAAACAACAATCCTTTGAACCTTTGACCAAACAAAAATTCAGTTTTTATTTTGGTAATTTCAAATCTGTCGCTAACAGTGATGCGACTATGGAAAAGCGCTACAAAGCAAAAAGCACACACATAACGTACACAAGAAGTGTAATATAGCAAAAGCAAGAAAATGAAAGCAAACCACACCTACGGTGGTGACTGAGCGCCTATGATATTCTCTGAAACCAGCTTTAGCGGTTATGAGCCAGCATCAAAGAAGCGTGAAAGTGAAAATCCACACAAAGACTTGCATTTATTATTCTCTCCATATATGAATTTCCACTAACAACACAGCGGATAGCATAATTTCAGGCGCACCAACATATGAACTGTAAATTGCTTAGAGGTTTATTCAAGTGCAGACAGTTTGACATATATACCTGCATACATTTTAGATTACCTACGCGAAACACTCGTTTTAGCAGCTACAAAAATGCAATCAGCGTAAAAGGAGGGGGGAATGCAAGGAGTGGCTTGCTCATCAGCAGTGTAAATATTAGCAGAGCACGGTAGCATCTGTTGTCGCTGTCATTGATTGTTTGTTGATGATGACGATGATGATGATGATGTGAAAAATGCAATACAATGTGATGTCATGCTACTAACTGTGCTATGTTGGCAAACAACTTGCCCTTTTGCGCTTTGGGGGACATTGCCTGCGCAAATATATGTAGATATATGACGCCTTACGCCTAAAAGTATGCCACGGGGAAAATGAAAATAAATTAGTGTAGCAGAGCAAATAAACAAATATGAACTGGTGAATTGGTGATTTACTATTTGACCGAGGGATCACATGTTGCTACGACTACAGCAATATGTCTTCCTTTATTTTTATTTACTGCCCTTAGTAAAGGTAAATATCTTGCTTTGCGCCTACTTTCAGTGCGAAATGTGTTTGGTGGTGCTTGCCCGCCATTTTGCCTTTCAACTGAAATTGACTTTAGAAAAATTCTGTTCTGTAGCCCTTTTCGAAAGAGTAAGCGCTACATATGTATGATATCGAAATTATGCTTGTTTACCTGAAAGGGAGGTTGAGATAACTTCTTTAACGACCTGAAAATGCATCATTAAAAATGAGGACTTACGTGGACAGTCTAAGCTTAATTGAGTGCATATTTAAGGTGGTAATCATCAGCGGCGGCCACCTCTACATATACGCGGTTACAAAATTGAAATTAGTAAACGCAAACGTATAGCGAGCACGAAAGCAAAATAAATTACTTATTTGGTTTGATGGCGGCGCTTGTACCGTGAGGACGTGTCAGTCGTACTCTTTAGAAATCTTAGGAAGATTGCATGCGACACTTCTTTACTATATGGGTAGCGAAAATAAATGTGATTTGTTGCTGATTTTAACAAATTAACGTTGTACTCTTACCACTTAGCTTAGCTTAGGTGCTATGCTCACGCATATCGCTGGTTATCATCCATCTCAAGCTCTACGTTTAAGCTAAAAGCATCATCAAGATTCACAGCTACCCATAAAGCAACTTTGAGTGTTTATCCCACATGCTCATGCCTTTTTAAAGTGTTTGAGCAATCAGAGCGGAAAGAATTGAAGGATAATCAGAGGTTCCCAGCTCTGCTGGAAAATGAGGGATTAAAATAACTAGAATTATCTCGTCTAAAGTGCTTAACATTCTTCCATTTTGTACACTATATTTGGCACCGAAGCGCTTCAGATCAAACGACTGAACCGATTTTTATGAAAGTGTGTATGTGTGAGGGATTTGGTAATGCTTTAGATTCACAATGAATTTTTCCGGAAGATGAACCAGAGGGAGACCTATTCTATTTTCTTTAAATTTCGTACAGGTGTACCTTCCTTGGCTGTCTTTAAACTAGAGAAACTGTTCTCAGCAGACAGCCAAGGAAGGGACCGACCTCTTTCAAGAAAAATATAATTTATGGTGCGATTTGTTTGAGATTTGGTACATGATTACCCTTTTATTAAGCGAATTGAAGGACTTTCCTTACCGGGAAGTGAACCTGTAACCGACCTATTCAAAATAATTCTATCTAGGGTGCGATTTGCTTGAAATTCGTGGAACTTGAAATGAAAATTCTGAACTTGAATTGAAATTTTCTGAATTTCAATTGTAAATTTCTGAATTTAGATTTCAATTTCTGAACTTGAATTCCAATTTTCTGAACTTGAATTGAAAATCTGAACTTGAATTGTAAATTTCTGAACTTGAATTGGAAGTTCTGAACTTGAAGTGTAATTTTCTGAACTTGAATTGCAATTTTCTGAACTTGAATTGTAATTTTCTGAACTTAAACTGGAAAGGGTGTAGTTATTTTATAAAATAGATATTTCAGTGATTATTTTTCAAACTTTAGAAAAAAATCTCTGAATGAATTAATTAAAAAAAATAGTCTTATTTTAACAATTGTTTTTGTTTTATCGGCCTATTGATAAATGATTCAAGGATCGATTCGAGCTCAAGGGCAGAACAAGACAGCGTACTGATGATGAAGGCTTATCACCTTTCGAAATGGATCTATCTGCGCAGCTATGGCGGGTTGTCTGTAAAATCGTATACCTACTATTCTAAAAATAAAATACAATTTTTCAGTTATAGAAAAATTAAAAAAGAAACAATAATTATCATAAAAATCGATTCGATTCCAGGCCAGAGAGCTCGAAACGAACCTTGAATCCAAAATAGTTTTATTTTAATAAATAATTTTTTTTTCTTTTTTCCTTCTTCATAGTATATATTTGATCAAATTTAACTAGTTTAACTATATTTTTGTACTTCTTTTAATATTTACCATATTTTTTTAATTTTTTTAAATTTGAGTTTGAGAACTTTTTTTGGTAATACAATTTTTTTACCGAAACAGCCTAAATATACTTCGCAAAACGATTGTGATATGAGGAGGGAAAAAATGATTACTTTACTCAGGTGTTAAATTAAATTCCCCGCATTCGACTGGCGGAATGAAAATAACTTACAATTTTAGCGATCTTCTTTTGCCTATCGGTTGTTTACACTATCTCAAGCTTTACAGACGCAGATACAAAAAACTATCGTATCGAGAAAGTTTTATTCACCCACCATGCTAAATGTACCTGACCTGCATCTAAATGGCCAAGCATTTCATATAATTTATATTAATGCGTACAGCAATGACCTCATAAATATCTCTACTCTGCAAACCTGTAATTGCTTATGTCGTACTAAGGCACTTTAATTGAATACCACACGGCGTATGAGTAACTTACAGATATGTAGTTTAAATGTAAAGCACGCATACCTGACGCTTATTGGAACGCAAAATAAATCGCACACTTTTTCTACAAACACACACAAGCGCAAATATATATATAGGAGAATATAGAAACATATATATAAGGAAAAAAAAGTCAGTGAAATAACCTACAGAAATTTATCGTAAAAATTACAATTACCTGCTTTATCGTCATAACCAAAGGTACAAACCACAAGCGAAGAGCGGCAGCACCCACAATTGCAGCTGTAGCCGCTATTGTGGTTGTAACAGTGATGGTAGAAGAAGCAACAGCGCGTAGTTCAGTATAATAACGTAAGAGAAGGGAAAACGGGGGAAAGGTTGGTATAGAAGACCTGTATTCACTAACCGTCAGTTTGCTGCTGCACATTGCTTGGCTAATGTAATTGCAATATTTTGTTCGTATGTATACATGTAGTACCTATGTATATATGTATATGTATGTTCTTTGCGGTCATTTGAGTCAACGTTCAATATACATAATACACCACAAAGGCATACATACATACTTACGCTACGATATTCACAATAACTTAATATAGCGTTTTTGTGGTCCACTCGAAAATTTCTACGCTTCGCTAAATATTCTCCACAGGTTGCTTTGGTTGCTAGCTTTCATTGGCCATCGCGCCTTATGCATTTAGCAACGCCAAGACCACTTATAATACAAATATTGTACGTTCTTTCAACTGGAATAAATTACAACTATAATAAAGATGAGCAGCAGATATGAACGTTTAATGGTTAGTGCAGCTAAGCATAAAATGCATTAGTATAAGTGGAATTTGTATCACTTACATAGTTACATACATATAATTACATCATTTAATTAGTAGAAGCAAAGTTATTTGCGCAATTTTTTCATGAAGTTGGCTTTTTTGTTTATTTCCTTTAATATCACAGTTAGACTACAGCTGTAGCAAATTTGGAGCTATTTGCCATTTAGCTAAGCAATTATGAAAAACTATGGTTAGATAGCGAGTGCTTAGTTGGCATGCGAATGGAATTTGAGTTTACTAAAATTATTACTCATACGCCATGGCGGCATCTGGTTCATTCTGGTTCATATTGGAATTTGATCTTGTGACGGCTTTTTTTGGGTCGCTCTCCCTATTCGTTCTGAAAATTCAGTCAGAAATTTATTTTTGCGCTTAGTTTTGTATCTTTTTATGCTGGTTTTCTTTACTATTGCTCATTGATATTGTGGCGAATATTAGCTTCACTATGATGTTAGTAAATAATCACAACAACAATAAAAAAGCAAGCAGCCACACTTATGTACATGTACACATTAAAGCAAGCAGCCACACTTATGTACAAGGCAAAGAAGAATATTCCACGCACATAACCAGCAGCTTGAAGCAAAGAGATTATTTCACATGCACATATGTAATCAGCTAAGAGCAGAAGTTGTTACTCACACATTCACACATATACATGCATATAGCTAAATAACCAAGTATGAGATATAACTGTTCCAGAAGGCATGTTCGTGAAAAGGCTAGACCGTGGGAGAAATATGCGAACGAGGCAACAGAGAGTACAAAAGCAGCGCTAGCTGAGGTATAACTAATCAGTTTGATTTAAACATGCTATTAGTGAAGTATAATTGTGAAGTACTACTCTCAAACTAGTCTAAATAAAGACTATTTTGCAATACTGAATATTGGAGTTATTGATTCGACTGTTCAGCAATTCGAACGTTAGCAGAAGGTGCAAAATAAGCAGAATTTACCAAAATTCGTTACAATATGTACATTTTTGATCACGTTAGGCGTAAGTACAGAATGAAAGCGTAAGAGTAGTCAACACACTCTGGCGTAGTGTGGAAACAGTATACGTAGTAGATTTGATATGAGCAAAATCAGACTACAAATCAAGGCAAGGCATAGAAAGGAAAGGCAAGGAGACAAAGACAGTGTTAACGGTTTGTTATCAATGAGTAATCGGTATGTTATCGAAAGGGTTTTTTCGCGTTGTCCATTTCTTATGAACAATTTATCCCTTTGTTATCTATGTGTTATTGACAAGGTATAGACGAGTAATCGATTTGTTATAGAAGCGCTATAAATTTGCCATCGATAAGAACGCGATCGAAGTGTTCGAATTATTATCAAAAAGTTAAGGAATTTTTATCGAAAAGTTATCGTTATACCATTAAAAGTTGATCGAGTTGTTATCGCAGTGTTACCAATTTGTATTGTTTGTTTGGGAATATTAACGATTTATCATCGAAAAGTGATCGATTTGTTATCGCAAAGTGACTGAATTTTCACCAAAAAGTTATCGGTCTTTTATCGAATTTATATGTTTTTAAACGGAGTGTTGCTAATTTGAAGTCAGGGTTTTATTATTTTCAAGCTGTCAAGTTCTCTTTCGGGCGTGTTATATCTTTTGAGTTTCTCCTACTGAGGCTTTGATTAATACTATGCCTCAGAATATTTTTGCCATCATGCGGGTACAATATTTCCTCCAACACTTTGACTCTAGATTCATTTTGTCTTACTACAGAAGGAGACGGACATCTTCGAACTTCACTATGCCTATCGCAATCGGCTAGGAATGCAGCGAAGTATTCACTCCATAACAGGGTTGCGTGATTCGAAATCCTTTTTGATTTAAAATCCAACTTCAAATCAAAGACAATTTTTATTTTTTATTTAATTCGGCATCCAAATAAAAAATATTTTTTATTTGTTATTTGATTCTTCAGACGAACCAAAGATACTTTTTATATATACCTGTACCCACAGCCAAGGCCGTAGCTAGGGGGGGTTACGGGGGTTTGAACCCCGAAATGTTGAAACAAGTATGCTAATTTTTATTTCTACCATGTTGAAAACCATAGTTTAAATGTCTTCCAAAGCAAAGACAACCATATGTTTTACCATTGGCCACACCTAAAATAAAAATTAAAAGTTAATGTTGGGTACGCAGAACAAAAGAAAACGCTCAAGAAATTGTTTTATTTTTGCTCTCCAGCCAAATTTGACGCTACTTTTATTTGAAAGTTTGTATGAGGCTTCTTTTTGGCACCTTCAAAAAATGCTATAGAAAACCTTCCTTTTTCATGCCAGATGCAGCTGGAAAGAAATTATAAAAAGAAAACCAGTAAAGAAAGCAACATACGTACCTTAAAAGAAAAATAATGACAAATTTGGCTTGCACTGCAAAAATAAGATAATTTCTTGAGAGCCTTGACAAAAAAAGAAACCTTTGAATTGCATGAAATTTAGAAGCAAACTTTGTCCCGCGGCATTTCGTGACGGTAGATTTAATGCTATCGTCGCCGCCGGGCAAAACACACAAAATGTGTCCTCATTTTATTTTTCGTTAAAATATTGCGATAAAGTTTTTTGTTCTTTAAAATTCATACACAAATATTTTTCCAAGCCTTGGTTTAAAATCAAGTAGTTACTAAAGTCGTTTATTAGTCTATCTGTGTAGTTTTTTCATTTTCTTATTCTCTTTGCTTCTTTTCTTTCAAATGGCCACTCTAAATGTAAAGCACGACGAAAATTTCGCTTCCGCTCTCAATGTGTTTGATTTAGGCGAAATAGTTGGACGTAGTTGCGGCCACCGTGGTGTGATGGTAGCGTGCTCCGCCTATCACACCGTATGCCCTGGGTTCAACTCCCGGGCAAAGCAACATCAAAATTTTAGAAATAAGATTTTTCAATTAGAAGAAAATTTTTCTAAGCGGGGTCGCCCCTCGGCAGTGTCTGGCAAGCGCTCCGATTGTATTTCTGCCATGAAAAGCTCTCAGTGAAAACTCATCTGCCTTGCAGATGCCGTTCGGAGTCGGCATAAAACATGTAGGTCCCGTCCGGCCAATTTGTAGGGAAAAATCAAGAGGAGCACGACGCAAATTGGAAGAGAAGCTCGGCCTTAGATCTCTTCGGAGGTTATCGCGCCTTACATTTATTTTTTTTTAGTTGGACGTAGTTTGAGCAATGACAATACTCAACGAAAGTCATTGTGTTTATACCTTTAATTTAACGTACATACTTTTCATTACAACCATGCATGATAGCAGCGAGTGAATCCTGATGGTCAGCTGATTTTTGTTTACATTTGCATTACAAAAAAATAATAAAGTGAATTGAATTCTGAGTCTAAAATGAGTGTAAAACGAAAATCGCTGCTCGATTATGGTTTTAAAAGCAAAAAGTTGAAAACGAAAGTATTCCTGGACAGCAGGAAGTCCTCAAGACATCAAGTCAAGTAGCTAGTATTTCAGAAACTGTATGGCATTCAGATATGAACATCATGGACATTGGTGGCTATTTAGGAATAGCAGTAGAAGATAGCAAAAAATATGACCTTCTTACTTCGCCGTGGATACCTGAAGAATCTTGTACATTTTCGGGAGTGGGAAAAAGGAATCTAAAACTTCAACATCATTGGTTGAGAAGGTATTATCTGTAATTAATACTATTTTATGTTTATATAGTTGTAACAATTCTATAGATATGAATGGCTTGTTTATACGCAAGCCAAAGGAGCAGGTGCATTGTGCAAATATTGTGCTCTTTTCCCCCATGAATATGCCGGAAAAGGGAAACACCAACAGTTGAACTCATTTGTGACTAAGCCATTCCAAAAATGGAAAGATGCCATTGAAAACTTTGAAGCGCACTCAAAGTGCCAATATCACGCTTCTAGCATTATTTATGCTAATAATTTTATAAAAGTTTGGACAAGGGCGGTACCTGATATACGATCGCATATTGATATAACACGTATGGAGCAAATAAAATCGAACAGAAGTAAGCTTGTTCCAATTATTGAGGTGATCAAGTTATGTGGTCGGCAAGAACTAGCTTTAAGGGGAACGGATGACTGTGGAATGCTTGCTAAAGAGCAGGAGCACAATGATGATAATTTACGTGCACTTTTGCGTATGAGAATAGCTTGTGGCGATGAAATTGCGAAACATCATTTTAAAAATGCTGCTAAAAATGCGAACTATTTAAGCCCGACCATTCACAATGAAATAATCGCAACTTGCGGACAAATAATTCAGCGTAAAATAGTGGAAAGGATAAATATGGCAAAATCTTTCTCGATTTTAGTAGATAAGACAACAGATATTGGACAAATTGAACAAATGTCTCTCTGTGTTCGTTATATTGACGTTGGCGATTCTGAAAAATACATTATGCGTGAGGACTTTTTACAATTTGTAACTTTACAAAATACTACGGGCCATCATATTGCAGAAGTTATCTTAAAAACCATAAGGGCAGTAGGTATAGACGAAAAATATATGATAGGGCAGGGATATGACGGCGCAGCAGCAATGAAGGGGAGTTTCAATGGAGTACAAGCAATTATAAGAAAACGTTTTCCTGCAACATTATATGTATTGTTGCTCTCACTCCTTAAACCTGGCATTGGGACATGCTTGTGAGGTGCATTACATTCGACATTGCTTAGGTATTGCCAAGAAAAAGTCTGCTAAAAGATCACTAAATTTAACTGAAAAAATCAAAACAATATTTCCGCAAGCTAAATCTAATAAGCTAATTTCGTTCTGCGCAACTCGTTGGGTGGAAAATCATGATAGCTTACTCAGGTTTAAAGAAATGCTTCCTGCAATAGTTATAGCTCTTGAAGAGTTACTTCTTGACCCAGATACTGATGCTTCATCTAAGGCCAGTTCGTTTTTGAAATCTGTAACAAGCTGCGAATTTGTTGTGAGCTTATTTATGGCATCAACGGTGTTCTCGTTGACTCTGCCATTATGTAAGACTTTGCAATCAGTTTCATTGGATTTACCAAAAGCAATTGAGCATATCGAAGTCGTGTTGCAAGTCATTAACGATTTTCGCCGCAATATAGATAAAAGGTTTAGCGAAGTATTCGGAGAAGTACGCCAGCTTTTAACGGCCATTAATGAGGGGGTAAAGCTTCCACGTATCGCCTATATCCAACTAGAGGGAACGGGAATTAGTACAAGAGATCCTGAAGCATATTTTAGGGTGACTATTGCTATTCCTTTTTTAGACGATATTTCTGTACATTTGAATGACAAATTTGTTCAACACAAATCAATTATTCAGAAATTTTCTTTCTTTGTTCCATCGATTTGCTGTTTAAAAGAAGTTAACTTCAGCGAGTCTGACGCAGAAGAACTTGAAATATATAAAAATATAATTGACACCGCAGCAATTGCTTCTGAGTTCACTTTATGGAAAGCAAAATGGAGTCAAGAAGAAAGTTGTACACGTCCATCATCTGCTATTGAAGCTTTAGACGAGTGCAATAAAAAATTTTTTCCAGCAATATATTCTTTGCTGAAAGTATTTGCTACAATTCCCGTCACTACATGCACATCGGAAAGATCTTTTTCAACACTGAAGAGGTTGAAAACTTTTTTGAGAAATTCCACTGGAGAGGTAAGACTAAATGGCTTAGCCATAATGAGTACACATCGTCGGTTTCAAATTGAAACAGACGAGGTGATAAATGACTTCGCCGCTAAAAAGTCAAGACGTCTTAATTTAATATTAAATTAAAATTAAATTTTTTCTAGATAAGTATGAATATACAATTAATGGGCCATGTGCATAAAAAAATTAGCAAACGATTTTACATAAGTTATCGGAAATTCGACATAATTTTTGTATGGAAAAAGCTTTAAAATTTAAGTAAAAGCTAGGGAAAACAATTTGATTGTTTTATTTATTCACTTGGTTCAATATCGCCAAATATTTTATTTTAAAACTTTCTTACTGAGGCGTTATTTTCAAGTTTTATTTTTATTTTAAATGCATGGCTACATGTATACCTATGAATTTTTGTTACCTTAATTGTAATAAATACTAACGAAAAACTAAGCAAAGCAGCGTGTTATTTTAATATTGTGTAACAATTTTTGCAGGAATAGAAATTGTGAGATAGGCGGCCTTCAACAAAAATCTCAGGTAACCGTTTTTAAACAAAAATTCTGAGATATAGTTACCTTCCACTCAGCAGGCGCAATAGTAACTTGAGCAAAGTTGTTCAATATGTAGTTTGAGGACATACCCCTCTTTTTGAACCAGAGCAACAAAAAGTACTATTTTGTAAAAAAAAATGTATGCCCGAAATAAAATCCTGGCTACGGCCTTGCCCACAGCACTTCAGTCTGAGCAATATGGTTTTATTACTCTACAAAAAATGCGGTTAGTCTATGATGAATACGGGATGAGGCGCAAGAAGGTATGCGACTATAGCCAGTTTTCTAATTTCTCGTTGGAGAAATCTGTCAAAAATTGCTCCTTTAAAGCCGGGTACCACGAGACTTGGCGGCGAAGTATTTTCCCGCTTACCTTTTCTTGTTATTGGCCCAAAGTTGGGGTTATTGTTGTTGGTATCCAATATTTGATTCCATATACGTATAAGCGGGAGATGTTGAGGGAGGAGGTGGAAGTCGAAGGGCGGATGGGAAGGGGTTTGGGAGTGGAAGGGGGAATGGGAAGGATATGTGAGTGAGACAGAGATAAATCTAAATAGGCGTGGACAAAAATAAAACGCAGAAACAGGGGATAAATTGTAAGAAAATTGGTTAAAGCGGGAATAGGGGAAGCGAAACTCTTTTTGTTTAAGAGTATGTAAACCAATTCTCGGGTAAGATTTGAACTGCCGGGTACTCTAGATTCGTATACAAATACTTTCATTAGCTTCTACAATCCCTAACAGGAGACCCGACAAAATTGTCGATATTGACTTGTCTGCGTGGAATCAAAGATGGAGCTTTTTTCCGATTTGTGTTTTTCTAACTTTAAATTTTTCCTATGAATCAATGGAAATGCAGGGCTTATGCTGACTCGGAACAATAACTGTAAAGGCAAATGAATTTTGTTCTGAAAATTTTCGAAAATATACAGAAAGGGGTTGCAAAACCACTACAAAAGGGCGAGCCCGTCTTAGAAACAAAATCTGTAATACTTTGACTTTAGTTATCCCGTCATTTAGGTCGGAGACCATTGGTTTTCAAGTGACAATTTTTATATTACAAATAAAATGTAAGGCGCGATACATCCGAGGAGATTTTAGGCCGAGCTTCTCTTCCAATTTGCGTCTCTTTTTAATATTTCCTACGAACGGTATCTGCAAGGCAGATGAGTTTTCACTGAAAAGCTTTTTATGGCAGAAATACACTCGGAGTGCTTGTCAAAGACTGCCGAGGGGCGAACCCGTTAAGAAAAATTTCCTTCTAATTGAAAAAACCTTGTTTCTAACATTTCGATGTTGCTTTGCCCGGGTCGGGAACCCAGGATCTTCGGTGTGGTAGGCAGAGTACGCTACCATCACAACACGGCGGCTGACGTATACTGGCATTGCAATTATGTGCCTTTAATAAGTTGGGTAGCAGAATATCTAAAACCAATCTCCACGAAAATATCAGCATTCAATTATTATGCTCTACAATTGCCAGCTTGCTCTCTTTCTACAAAAAAAGCGTTTTAATAGGAAATGTAAAAGGCCATTGTGTAGCTTCAATGCTTTATTAATGGATTTCAAAGCGACAGTATCGAAGTGGCGACAAAAATATATCATTGCTCTACATTTTCTGATCTTTGTATCATGGAGCTCAAATAATGAAGAAACCATTTTTTTTTCGAAATTTATGATACTATTTTCAATTACATCAGGTAATTGATTTTTCTTTTCAATTCAATGTAATCTCTATGCGCCAATCCTAAAATCAAATAACTGTCACCATCTGTATCATATTGCTATTGTGTTTGTAGGTATGCAGCTCCTAAAAGTATACCAACAAAATAACTTGAATGCGCAAACGTGCTGCAGCTACGTAAACAACAATCCTTTGAACCTTTGACCAAACAAAAATTTAGTTTTTATTTTGGCAATTTCAAATCTGTCGCTAACAGTGATGCGACTATGGAAAAGCGCTAGAAAGCAAAATGGCATACAAGAAGCAAGCAAATTAATGACAGCAAACCACACCTACGGTGGTGACTGAGCGACTATGATATTCTCTGAAACCGGCTTTAGTGGTTATAAGCCAGCGTCGAAGAAGCGTGAAAGGGAAAGTCCACACAAATACTTGCATTTATATTTTTGAAAAATTGTTTCTCTCCATATATGAATTTCCAGTAACACCACAGTGGATAGCATAATTTCAGGCGCACCAACATATGAACTGTAAATTGCTTAGAGGTTTATTCAAGTGCAGACAGTTTGACATATATACCTGCATACATTTTAGATTACCTACGCGAAACACTCGTTTCAGCAGCTACAAAAAATGCAATCAGCGTAAGAGGAGGGGGGAATGCATGCTCATCAGCAGTGTAAATATTAGCAGAGCACGGTAGCATCTATTGTCGCTGTCATTGATTGTTTGTTGATAATGACGATGATGATGATGATGTGAAAAATGCAATACAATGTGATGTCATGCTACTAACTGTGCTATGTTGGCAAACAACTTGCCCTTTTGCGCTTTGGGGGACATTGCATGCGCAAATATATTTAGATATATGACGCCTTATGCCTAAAAGTACGCCACGGGGAAAATGAAAATAAATTAGTGTAGCAGAGCAAATAAACAAATATGAACTGGTGAATTGGTGATTTACTATTTGACCCGAGGGATCACATGCTGCTAAGACTACAGCAATATGTCTTGCTTTATGTTTATGTACTGCCCTTACTGAAGGTAAATATCTTGCTTTGCGCCTACTTGCAGTGCAAAATGTGTTTGGTGGTGCTAGCCTGCCATTTTACCTTTGAACTGAAATTGACTTTAGAAAAATTCTGTTCTGTAGCCCTTTTCGAAAGAGTAAGCGCTACACCTGCATGATATCGAAACTATGCTTGTTTACCTGAAAGGAAGATTGAGATAACTTCTTTGGCGACCTGAAAATACATCATCTACAATGAGGACTCACTCGGACAGCGGCGTCCACCACTACATATACGCTCCCCCTGTGGGTTAGGAGTTAGAATATGCCCACGGTAGGTATACCGGTCGTAAAAGGCGACCATAATACCATGGGTACCCAATCCATGAGTAAGGTGTTTTACTCGAAAGGTAGCAGGGTGGACGCGGGTATCACCCTGTGGGACCCTAGGCAAGGTCTTTTTAAATACTGCTACCGCGGGAGCAGAAGAAGCCAGTGTGATCTGATGCACTGCATCGAACGATGCTTTATATTCAGGTCACACCTCCTGTCCTGGGATGGCCCCCTTGTGGGAGCATCGCGGTGGTTGTGGTTTCAAATAGAGTTCACTTATGACACACGCTCTGAGTAAACTTGTTTTCCCCTTGGGGCGTGCAAACCCAAGGGAATTCGGTCTCATGCTTGCCACAGCAATCCCAATTTCATTGAGAAACTGACTCTGAGGGGCAGATGAAAGGTTGGTCACATCCCTTAATTGTGGCAACCGGAGATGCCGGTTATATATGCTGAAAAACGGTGACGAAAGATGGTGAAGAAACGCATGTCTATCGTCAGCCGAAAAACTGTCGATAACTGTACGAGTGGGCCGGTGCTCATCTCGTCTTTTGAGATGTTTGAGGCTGCTTTAGACTGCGTAAGCGAATAGGAGGCGTTCGCGGAATGGATGGCCACATCCAAAAATGTGGCAAGATTTGACGCTGTCAAATCACCGCAGTGTGGCGGACTGCAATGCAAAGATGTTGCTGGGGCAGGTACTCGGTACTTACAGGTCTGTGAGCGGAAAAGGTTGGACACATCCCTTTAATTGTGGTAGGAGTGTAATTGGAGGCAAAATGGAGCATAATTGTTGCGTAATTGAGTGAAAATTGGAGTGAAATAATAGTAGCAAAAATGGAAGCCAATAGTAGCACAATATGGCACACAATGTTTGTCAACGTAGTGTGGCCTCAAGCGATGTCGAGGGGCATTGTTGAGGCGGGCACTCGGCACTCACAGGTCTGTGTGCGGAAAAGGTGGGTCACATCCCTTGATTTTAATTGTGACGGAGTTTAAGACGGAGCATAATTGGTGCCAAGCTCACTCTGTTTGTCAACGTAGTGCGGCCCTTAAGCAATATCTAAGCAAAACCAGCTCCGTCGTCAACAATGTTTACATTGTTGTTACACTGCAGGACAGTAAAGGTTGGTCACATTCATAAATTGTGACAAAACACAATATCTCAATCTGATTAACATGTTAATCAGATATCGAGATATCAAAATCAATGAAAGGGTGACTCTGAGGCAAGCACGGAACTCGCGGTGGAGTTGCCGTGCAACCGGGTGCCATTACCCGAAAATGGAAGGGGAGGATAGATAGTCCTCCTCGGCCAAACCAAAGCTGGTTGACTTGAACACCCCAGCCCACCGATTGGTACCAACTTGTTGGGCCGAAGATCAACGGACATTGATCTGTGTTTAACACCGTGGGGTGGGGTCTTCGCAGACAGGTACCCACGTTAAGCCTCATCGACTACATATACGCGGTTACAAAATTGAAATTAGTAAACACAAACGAATAGCGAACACGAAAGCAAAATAAATTATTTATTTAGTTTGATGGCGGCGCTTGTACAGTGAGGACGTGTCAGTCGTACTCCTTAAAAATCTTAGGAAGATTGCGTGCGACACTTCTTTACTATATGGGTAGCGAAAATAAATGTGATTTGTTGCTGATTTTAACAAATTAGCGTTGCACTCTTGCTCGTATACGTATATGGCCAACACTTAGCTTAGCTTAGGTGCTATGCTCACGCATATCACTGGTCATCATCCATCTCAAGCTCTACGTTTAATCTGAAAAGCATCATCAAGATTCACAGCTACCCATAAAGCGACTTTGACTGTTTATCCCACATGCTCATGCCTTTTTAAAGTGTTTGAGCAATCAGAGCGGAAAGAATTGAAGGACAATCAGAGGTCCCCAGCTCTGCTGGAAAATTACTAGAATTATCTCATCTAAAGTGCTTAACATTCTTCCATTTTGTACACTATATTTGGCACTGAAGCGCTTCAGATCAAACGACTGAACCGATTTTGATGAAAGTGTGTATGTGTGAGGGATTTGGTAATGCTTTAGACTCACAATGAATTTTTCCGGAAAGTAAACCAGAGGGAGACCTATTCTATTTTCTTTAAATTTCGTACAGGTGTACCTTCCTTGGCTGTCTTTAAACTGGAGAAACTGTTCTCTACGGGAGGGACCGACTGTAGGGTTGTTATTATTTTTATTTAACTTTGTATTTTAGTTACTTTGAATTTTGTAATTTTCAAATGTATTATCAATATTTTAAGTTTCAATATTGATTTTTGAATTTTCAAAAAAATTTCTTTGCTGTGAAAAATAAAGAAGAATTTGACGCATACATTTAGGCGTTTTAAAAAATATAATTTAAAGTTTTTTAATAAAATAAAAAACATGGTTTCAATTACTACACCGACCTCTTTCAAGAAAAATATAATTTATGATGCGATTTGCTTGAGATTTGGTACATGATTACCCTTCTATCAAGCTAAATGAAGGACTTTCCTTACCGGGAAGTGCCGCTGTGCTATTTGCTTAAAATTCGTACAAGTAAACCTTTTTGACGGGCTTGATATTTGGGATCTTTTTTACCGGAAAGTGGGCCAGGATGGTGCGATTTGTTTGAAATTTATTATTTGGTCGAACTATTGGTAACTTTAGTACTCAAGATTGAATGAACTTATTTTAAAAATCATGCCCCTGTTTCGTAACGTTTCACAGATGGTCTTCGAGTTGGTTTTAGTTCTATATGTGAGCCCATTTCTGAGGTATAGACTTAAATGTGAGCCAGAGTGGTTCCAAAATGTGTTTTCACATATTTTGTATCAAATAGGATGTGTTAGTGAAGGTTTTAATAAGGGGTTGTGGTTAAGAAGAGGAGCGAGGGGAAAGGCCATGGGATGGAGAAGAGAAAAGGGAAAATAAGAGATAGTAGTGGGAATTGGAGACGGAGAGAAAGAGGAAGAAAAGTAGAGAGAGGTAATAGAGAGGAAGGAAAGTGTGAGTACGAAATGGAGATAAAATTTGCGATTTTATCGAGGGGAAGGTGAGAGAGGAGGGAAGATGATAAAGAAAAACAGAGCGAGATTGTGGGAAAAAAATTAAGTGGAAGTAGCAGAGAGAGAAAAAATGGAAGGGCCAGGCAAGGAGGAGAGAAGATATGTAAAATGGACTGGAGGAGGGAGCGGCAAGAAGATTCAACTTTTATTTGCAGAAGCTGGAATTTGAAAAATGCCTCTGTTTACTGAGAAGGTAGATCCATCGCCGAAAGGAATATGTATTATCGGGCAGGAGAACGCCTCAATTACTTACCTATATATGCTCTAGTTTCATGGTATTTTGTATTGGTTTATAAAAACAAAGATATTGTAATCGACCAATCAGATGAAGCAGGTATTCCATTTTTGGTATAGAGATTCCGTATATGAGGATATTGAGGTGTGATAGGTAGATAGAGTGTGTGTGAGTTTGTGAATATGAGTTTAAGTGGGAGTGAAGTGGAATGGCAGTGAGAGTGGGAGTCGAATGGGAGTTAAAGTGTGAGTGGGAACGGTAGTTGGAGTGTGAATGGGTTCGGGAGTGGAGGAAGATAAATGGAATAAGGGATAGGTAAGAATAAGAAAAAAATTTAAGCTAAAGTAGAAGAGAACAGGATAGAGGATGAAGAATAAAGTCTGTCGGGTACACTAGTTGTTTCATAAAATAGATATTTCAGTGATTATTTTTCAGATTTTAGAAAAAAACTCTAAATGAATTAATTAAACAAAATAATTTTAGCTGTATCTAATTAGCGAGACATGCTCATGTTGTTTTATACAATTGTTTTTGTTATTGATATTAGAGAAAAATTACAAAGTTGACTAAGCCATTGGATCGCGCCTATAATTATTCTACTTAATAAGGATTAAAAATCATATAGTTTAAGTATGCACCTAAATGGTGAATAAAGGAATAGCAACAAAAGGGCAACACTTAGAGACCAATTGCAAAGCGAGCAGCGGGGCATTCATATGGCTGAGTGGTTAAAGGCATCTGCCTTTACACTAGTATAAAGTATGAATGTTGGATATTTCGAGTTCAATACTCAGCTCCCGAAAAGCTAGCTGATGAAGTAGTGAAATTCAGAAACATGTCCCAGTAACCACACCATAGTTTTATTTTAATAAAAAATTTTTTTTCCATTTTTACTTCTTCATAGTATCTATATATTTGATCAAATTTAGATATTTTAACCATATTTCTTAATTTTTTTGTTTTTTGAGAAACTTGATTTTGAGAATATTTTTGTAATACAATTTTTTTCGAATCGAAACAGCCTAAAAGTACTTTGTAAAACAGGATGTGCTATGAGGAGGACAAAAAAATGCCTACTTTATTCAACTGTAAAATTAAATTCGACTGCTGAAATGATAATAATAACTTAAAATTTGGCGATGGGTTTTTTGCTAATCAGTTGTTTACACTATCTCAAGCTTTACAGACGCAGATACAAAAAAAAACTATGGTATCGAGAAAGTTTTATTCACACACAATGCTAAATGTACCTGACTTGCATCTAATTGGCCAAGCATTTCATATAATTTATATTAATGCGTACAGCAATGACCTCGTAAATATCGCTACTGGGCATACCTTTAATTGCTTAGTCGTACTAAGGCACTTTAATTGAATACCACACGGCGTATGAGCAACTTACAGATATGTAGTTTAAATGTAAAGCACGCTTAACGTGAACGCAAAATAAATCGCACACTTTTTCTACAAACACACACAAGACCAAATATATATAAGAGAATATAAAAACATATATATAAGTAAAAAAGTAAGGAAGGTTAAGTTCGGGTGTAACCGAACATTACATACTCAGATGAGAGCTATGGTGCCAACATAAGGGAAAATAACCATGTAGGAAAATGAACCGAGGGATACCCTGGAATGTGTTTGTATGACATGTGTATCAAATGAAAGGCATTAAAGAGTATTTTATGAGGGAGTGGGCCATAGTTCTATAGGTGGACGCCATTTAGGGATATAGCCATAAAGGTGGATCAGGGTTGACTCTAGAATGCGTTTGTACGATATGGATATCAAATGAAAGGTGTTAATGAGTATTTTAAAAGGGAGTGGGCCTTACTTCTATAGGTGGACGCCTTTTCGAGATATCGCCATAAAGGTGGACCAGGGGTGACTGTAGAATGTGTTTGTACGATATGGATATCAAATGAAAGGTGTTAATGAGTATTTTAAAAGGGAGTGGGCCTTAGTTCTATAGGTGGACGCCTTTTCGAGATATCGCCATAAAGGTAGACCAGGGGTGACTCTAGAAGTTGTTTGTACGATATGGATATCAAATGAAAGGTGTTAAAGAGTATTTTAAAAGGGAGTGGGCCTTACTTCTATAGGTGGACGCCTTTTCGAGATATCGCCATAAAGGTGGACCAGGGGTGACTGTAGAATGTGTTTGTACGATATGGATATCAAATGAAAGGTGTTAATGAGTATTTTAAAAGGGAGTGGGCCTTAGTTCTATAGGTGGACGCCTTTTCGAGATATCGCCATAAAGGTGGACCAGGGGTGACTGTAGAATGCGTTTGTACGATATGGATATCAAATGAAAGGTGTTAATGAGTATTTAAAAGGGAGTGGGCCTTACTTCTATAGGTGGACGCCTTTTCGAGATATCGCCATAAAGGTGGACCAGGGGTGACTGTAGAATGTGTTTGTACGATATGGATATCAAATGAAAGGTGTTAATGAGTATTTTAAAAGGGAGTGGGCCTTAGTTCTATAGGTGGACGCCTTTTCGAGATATCGCCATAAAGGTGGACCAGGGGTGACTCTAGAAGTTGTTTGTACGATATGGGTATGAAATGAATGGTGTTAATGAGTATTTTAAAAGGGAGTGGGCCTTAGTTCTACAGGTGGACGCCTTTTAGAGATATCGCCATAAAGGTGGACCAGGGGTGACTCTAGAATGTGTTTGTACGATATGGGTATGAAATGAATGGCGTTAAGGAGTATTTTAAAAGCGAGTGGGCCTTAGTTCTATGGGTGGACGCAATTCCAGATATCGCCATAAAGGTCGACCAGGGGTGACTAGAATGGGTTTGTACAATATGGGTATCAAATTAAAAGTATCAATGAGGGTTTTAAAAGGGAGTGGCCCTTAGATGTATATGTGAAGTAGTTTTCGAGATATCGACCAAAATGTGGGACAGGGTGACCCAGAACATCATCTGTTGGGTACCGCTAATTTATTTATATATGTAATACGACGAACAGTATTCCTGTCAAGATTACAAGGGCTTTTGATTTCGCCCCGCAGAATTTTTTCATTCTCTTCTACTTCACAGCTATTTTACAAAGTTCTTTCTAAAGTTATATTTTGCGTCAATAAACCAATCCAATTACGATGTTTCATCACTTTTTTCGTATTTGGTATAGAATTATGGCATTTTTTTCATTTTTCGTAATTTTAGATATCGAAAAAGTGGGCGTGGTCACAGTCGAATTTCGGCCATTTTTTATGCCAACATAAAATGAGTTCAGATAAGTACGAGAACTATGTTTAGTAAAGATATATCGATTTTTGCTCAAGTTATCGTGTTAACGGCCGAGCGGAAGGACAGACGATCGACTGTGTATGAAAACTGGGCGTGGCTTCTACCGATTTCGCCCATTTTCACAGAAAACATTTACCGTCATAGAGTCTATGCCTCTACCAAATATCACAACGATTGGTAAATTTTTATTCGACTTATGGTATTAAAAGTATTCTATAAAAATTAAATGAAAAAGGGCGGAGCCACGCCCATTTTGAAATAGTGTAAATATATTAAATTTTTTGTTAAAATTTTACTTGAAATTTTTTTTTAAGTGGGCGTGTTCTTCATCCGATTTTGCTAATTTTTATTTAACACATAGTATATAGTAATAGTAGTAACGCTCCTGCCAAATTTCATCATGATATCTTCAACGACTGCCAAATTACAGCTTACAAAACTTTTAAATTACCTTCTTTTAAAAGTGGGCGGTGCCACGCCCATTGTCCAAACTTTTATTAATTTTCTATTTTGCGTCATAAGATCAATCCATCTACTAAGTTTCATCGCTTTATCCGTCTTTGGTAATGAATTATCGCATTTTTTCGGATTTTCGAAATTTTCGATGTCGAAGAAGTGGGTGTGGTTATAGTCTGATATCGTTCATTTTAAATATCGATCTGAGATGAGTGCCAGGAACCTACGTACCAAATTTCATTAAGATACCTCAAAATTTACTCAAGTTATCGTGTTAACGGACAGACGGACGGACGGACGGATGGACATGGCTCAATCAAATTTTTTTCGACACTAATGCTTTTGATATATCGAAGTCTATATCTATTTCGATTCCTTTATACCTGTACAACCAACCGTTATCCAATAAAAGTTAATATACTCTGTGCAAAGCACGCTGAGTATAAAAATAAGGTTTGATAGCGTGTACGTAGTTGGCATGCGAATGGAATTTCAGTTTATCAAAATTATTACTTATACGCCATGGCGCCCTCTGGTTGATTCTGGTTCATATTGAAATTTGATCTTGTAACTGCATTTTTTGTGTGGCTGTCCCTATTCGTGAGTAAAACTCAGTCGGAAAATCTCATAAATTTATTTTTGCGCTTTGTTTTTTATCCTTTTATGCTGGTTTTTTTTACCATTGTTCATTGATATTATAGATTCACTATGATGTTAGTAAATAATCCCATCAAAAATAAAAAGCAAGGAGCCACGCTTATGTACATGGCAACGAAGAATATTCCACACACATAACCAGCAGCTCGAAGCCAAAAGGCTAGTTCGTTAAAAGTATAGGGAAATAACTAATCAGTTTGATTTAAACATGCTATTAGTGAAGTATAATTGTGAAGTACTACTCTCAAACTAGTCTAAATAAAGACTATTTTGCAATACTGAATATTGGAGTTATTGATTCGACAGTTCAGCAATTCGAACGTTAGCAGAAGGTGCAAAATAAGCAGAATTTACCAAAATTCGTTACAATATCTACATTTTTGATCACGTTAGGCGTAAATACAGAATGAAAGCGTAAGAGTAGTCAGCACACTCTGGCGTAGTGTGGAAACAGTATACGTAGTAGATTTGATATGAGCAAAATCAGACTACAAATCAAGGCAAGGCATAGAAAGGAAAAGGCAAGGAGAGAAAGACAGTGTTAACGGTTTGTTATCAATGACTAATCGGTATGTTATCGAAAGGGTTTTTTCGCGTTGTCCATTTCTTATGAACAATGTATCCCTTTGTTATCTATGTGTTATTGACAAGGTATAGACGAGTTATAGATTTGCTATCGAAGCGCTATAAATTTGCCAAGAAAGGCAATCGAAAAGTTATCCGAAATATTATCAAAAAGTTATCGACTTGTTATCGAAAAGTTATAAATCCTGTATCAAAAAGCTAAGGAATTTTTATCGAAAAGTTATCATTATACCATCAAAACTTTATGCAGTTGTTATCGCAGTGTTACCAATTTGAAGTGTTTGCTTTGCGCATATTATCGATTTGTCATCAAAAAGTTATCGAAAAGTTACTGAATTTTTACAAGAAAGTGGCCGGTCTTTTATCGAAAAATTGTATGTTTTTAATCGAAGTGTTACCAATTTGAAGTCAGCGTTTTATTATTTTAAAGCTGTCAAGTTCTTTGGGTACAATATTTCCTGCAAACGCTTTGACATCTAGATCCATTTTGTCATACTGCAGAAGGAGGCGCACATCTTCGTACTTCACTACGTATGAGATCAATATCTTTGGCTTTTTTTTACCACCGTGGTCAGATCTTTATCCACCATCTAAAAAAACTCCTTCTTATCACCTCAATGTCGTCATATTGTTGCATGCCATCAACTTCGGATAACTTGTGAATAATCGGAGGTTTGAATTGGTACACTTGGTCGCCCAGACGCATCTGGACAAGAAGCTGGGGTACTCCTTTCTATAGATCTCTTCCTTTCGGTAGAAAATAAATTGGTACGATCAATCAGTTCCAGAGACTTCTTCTGCACGCTAACCATTCTTTAGGGAAATGTCAACGTTAACCACCCTTGGCCTTTTCGAAAAACTAGGAGTCTTGATGATACTTTACTTTGTGTCAGCACGAATCTCGACTGCCGCACTCTCCATTGTACGTATATTGCCAATATTTGTCCACTCTTTCTGATGTGTGTTTGCAATTTCGCTATTAGGTCCCCTTTGTTCTACAGTTTTTGATCCACATGTTGTGTGGTTGTTGATAGCTTTGGTTACGTCCCTGGGACTGAGTCGTTTTCGCCTCTTAAAAGGCCACTTAGAGAATTCATCCGAAAGTGGGATGGATTTCATTACATTTACTTTTTTATTGTGCTTTCAGGCAATCGTTGCCTCTTGATTCCGCCCGCAGATTCTTGCTTCTCATAATAGTTGCATTTGGAGGGTTTCTCGCGCCAAAGCGCTGGTCAGAAAGCTACCTTTCCAACTGTTTCTGTGGCATCACGACCCTATTCCAAATTCCTCTCTCTCTCCCTCAGGCTTCTGGCCTGACGGCTCTAAAGCGCTGGAAAAAATATGCGCTTCCCGGTGACATAAAAGTACTTTTTTACTCTCCCTGCTCCCGTGCTATCAGCACTCTCCTATTCCCAGCATGTGGGACTATATCACTTAGCTCACGACTTTCCATCACCTCGCCTTTTCAGATTCAGTTCGTCGCCTGCCGGGATTTCATCTTCCATTGCTAATGACGATATTATCCATTTTTTCTCCTCCTTATATACCTGATTTTTCTGAGCTTTTATTTCCATTGCTTACATGATTTTATCTTTTATCTCCCCTTATATACCTGAGTTTCTGAGCGATCATCTTAGTCGTCGAACCACCTGTCCTACAAGACCAAATCAGCGATATTAAACATGGGGGAAAGAAAGCAATTGCCGCAGCAGCGTCCCTTGCTGTGGTAGGCTAACCTTGCTACAATATCGGAAACTGTTGCGCTCTGCGAAGCCGTCCCTTCGTCGGTAAATTGTCGAAAGAGAAATCATCTGTGCATGCTTTAACATTAGTAGAAAGCATTGCATGCAATTGCAGGCAACCTTTGTTATTCCGGTAATGGGTTGTAATGCATGCCCCTCCCCAAGCGGCCCCACAGATTTCAGCAAAAAATATTTACTCATGTCAGCGAAATCTAGTAACCAGTTGCTTGCCCAAAAATAGAGTGGTTGGCCACTAGTAGAGCTTGGAGTTCACTTAATTTAGATTGTGTGGTACTCTTTGATTACTTAATCTGATTGCCAGTTGTTTCAATTTGGCTTTGATTGCTGGCTATTTCAAATATTTTTTAATACATTTTTCCTATCTCGTTTTAAAATGTCAAATTTTAATTGCTTTGTTGATTTCAAATATTTATTTGCTTACATTTAACCAATATTTCGAAAAGCAAAAGAAAAAAAAATTCGCTCATACCAAAATGTCCAATAGCCAGCGCGTTCACAATTTCCTTTGCTTTGCCGCCGTATTTCCGCCATTTGCATTTAATAGTGAACCAATATTTTCCCTCAGCCACAAAAAAAGACAAAAATAAAAAAGGAAGAGCACAATTTTCCAATGCAAATAACGAGGGAATTCATTTTGAAGTGGCTGATTTAGATGAAATTGACCAACTCGTTTTCAATTTTTATTGCCTTGCCATTTTTCACCGATATCAAACCTTTTGTAAGTTTTTACTTACATTTTTATTTATGTAGTTGTATGCTGTTTTCCCTTGCAGTTATTTGTTGGACGAGTTTCTTAAGTGAGGCTGAAGCATTTGGCAGGTGCAAAGGGTGAAAATTGACATATTCATCTCATTGGGGTAACTAGATAAAACTTTATTACTTTAGGGGATGTGTTTTTGTATATTCCTTTTTTGCGAGTTTCCGCAAATGGACAATTTAAGTGAACTAATTTTCTTACAACTAACTTTGAAATCAAGACTAGAGCAGTTATTTTCCTTTTGGGATTTTTTTATTTAGGAAAATCTGCTATTTGAAGTTACCCCTTCGCTTAGGGATTTGATGTCCAATAAAGATGTATAATGGATGATTTGATGAAGTTTTTTTTATGTTATGAATTTTCCTCCCTTAAGCCTCTGTAATAAGTTTAATATTTCAAGTCTCTAGCTTACTGCGAAGATTTCTATTATTTTAACCCGTGAACCATCCATTCGAAGGTTATGGGAAGTATTATCGATGTCAATCGTTCTTTGCCACAAATAGATCCGGTACTTTCCGGTGAGAATCACAATAAAGGTAGCAGCCTGACTAACCAACGATTTAACATGACTATATTAAACCTTCTTGAAACTTGTTTGGAAGATTGCCCTGTTCTAAATATCTCGCACCGGCCGCTACCTGTAGTAGTC
Organism: Eurosta solidaginis; assembly: GCA_029619165.1. Classification (NCBI taxonomy): domain Eukaryota; kingdom Metazoa; phylum Arthropoda; class Insecta; order Diptera; family Tephritidae; genus Eurosta; species Eurosta solidaginis. Next base: position 40,125 of record JARSSU010016179.1, read on the forward strand.
GTTCCCCTTATTTCATGCACTGTCAACGGATTCTCAATTGGATGCAAGATAGTCGGTTCGTAGCACAAAGGGAAGTATCTCAAATATGAACAATTTCCTAAATATATATATACCGTGCACCACCTAGCGGGAACTTTCTCTCATTTTGTTTCAATGTAACGATGCCATGATCTAAGTGTAAGATTCAATACTGAATGAGAATTTTCCTAAATTTCAATCGCAAGATTCCACCTGTTGTGAGAGGGTTTTCTAAAGATCCTTATATAACTCAATTGCTGGCCCATCTATAAAAAATGTCATACAAGTTAATTAATTTTGAGAGAACATTAAGCTAGCTTCAAAGTTTCAAGTCCCAAGCTCAAAGCAAAGTTGCTTGAAACTCGACCGCAATGTTTCCAAGAGCGGACGGGTTTTTTAGAAAATCACGAGCCCTGCGCTACCTAGCGACAGCTTTTCCTCTTCATGTTTCGTTGTCTTCAGGTTTTGAAATATGTTCCAAGTTTCAAGGCTCTATCCCCGCGGGAAGTTACTCAAAACCCCAATTTTCTGATAAAATTTGCAGACAAACACGAAACCGGATACCAATAACAACAACAACAACCAGAACCAGAACAACACCAATAGCACTGGAATTTAAAGAACAACAAAGCAACGACAATTAACACGAAATAAACGTTAATAGGAACAAAAGTAAAACAAACAGCAAAAATTAAAAACAACGAGTAAATTAACAAAGATAACAAACTTATACAACAAGAAACAACCACAATAACAAGAGCAATTTAAACAATAAAAATTAAGAATAGAAATAATAAGAGCAAGCAAGTAAAATTAACAACAGTCACAAACAACAAGAGCAACAAAAACAATTGCAATAAGTACAGAAAAAAAAACTACAAGAACAAATATTACAAAAAACAGAATAATGAAAAACAAAATAAAGCGTAGAAGCATCATAAACAACAGAAATAGATAAAGCATATACTAAATTTAACAACAAGAAGAACGGCAAGAACATCGAAAATAGCAAAATACAGCAAGAGTAACAACAAGAACGGCATTTAAAACAACAACGAGCTTATAAGACCGGATACTTTTCTTGATAATTTTGTTTTTGTATTGTTATTTGGCTATTTGACAATAGTATTCTCAACATAAAATTAAAGAAAAACCACTTTTTTAAAAATAAGCTTTTATTATTGTTTAATAAAATTAAAAAAAAATAAATAATAAATTGACTGTAAGGAAATATAACACTTTATAAGTTCATTGTAACCTTTAACGATAATTAGGCTTTTTCGTCTGCGACAAAAAAATTCCATATTGTACATAATTATATATTTTTAACATTAAAACTTTACACCTAAATTATTAAATCTTACAGTTTATATCACAGTCCTAATTGTTCTAATAAAAAATTTATTTTTTACTTTTTAGTTAATTTTATTAACCAATAATAAAAGCTTATTTTTAAAAAAGTTATTTTTCTTCAATTTTATTTTTTACTTTTTAGTTCGCTTCATTAACAAGTAATAGAAGCTTATTCTTGGAAAAACTTGTTTGTTAAATTTAATTTAAATATGAATTTTTTTTAATTTTTAGTAGGGTAAAATATTGTTTAAATTAGTTATGTAATCTTTACTTAGTTATTTGTAACGTTTCTCATCCTATCCATTTCTTTTAATGCATTAACATTACAAGGTTTCTTCGAAGTCAACTTTAAACAGTCAAGTTATTCTATTCGAGTGTTAACTAACTTAAAATCATAATTTATTTTGACTTTGCCTATGTCGCGTTCAGTTTACAACTACTCATTGCAGATCTCTGCTCTGTTCCATCGCCAACACGGTTGCCACTCCGTGTCTTCATTTGGGACCAAAATTCACGGAAAAAAGGACCAAATCTCAAAAAAAAGGACCAAATTTTTGTTTTATTTTATTGGTATATAAGGAGGTCATATTCGTTGGAAAATACAAAAGTTTAGGATGTTTCCATAGTTTCCTATATAAAACTTTTACTGGACATAATACTTTGCTTAAATTCAAGGAACAAAAAAAATAAAATGTAGTTCATGGTATTATATTTTCACATTTCTAGAATAGATGTATATCGTTCGCCAACCTAACGTTGTGAACCCAGATTTGCTCACAAAGCTTTTAGTTCCAGCATTATGTTGTTGGTTGCAATGAAATAAATGTATAGCGCAGTTAAGTTTTAGTAAGGAAGGGTTCAAAAATTTGCTTTCTGGTGGAAATATGTCGAAAACTCAGTAGAGCATAAATGAAACTAAGAAATTTTGTTATTTCTATTTCTATAGATGCTTACTTTTTCTCTTAACGTTTAAACTTTATATCATAGCCTAGATTCAGTAAGTGTGAGTTTTGATACCTGGCATCAGGGGTTAATTCTAGCACCTACGGTGATAATTTTACACAAAATATTTCTTCCAAAATCAAATCTCTTTTGCATTTGCTTCAAAAGCTGAATATAAAAATAAAATTTTTTAATCGCATTCGTTGTACATTTATAAAGTTATCGCCTTCAAGGAGTATTTCTGCCTTTCCAGTTAAAATATTCCTTGTGCTGGGTGAAAACGATTTAAATATCGACGTGCCTTCACAAACTCTCAATATCTCTCGGTAGGCTTGAATTAAGTAAGTGGCAAGTACACTGTGAGGACTAAATAAACACCATTAATTTGGCCCACACACAAACGACCCCACAACATATTCAACACAGCGTTAACACAACAGCCAGTCACAAAAGGCCCTAGCAACACGACAAACCAACAAGTCTCAGCAACAGCACGACTAGCAATCACAACACTTAATAGCAACACAACAAACTAACAAGTCTCAGCAACACAACGAGCGTTCGCAACATTTAATAGCAACATGGTAACCATGGCAACGCAACCATTTGACTAGCAACACCAAACACAACAGCTATAAAAGGAGCGACACGGCAGTACAGCAGTTAGTTAGCACGGAGCTGTGGTCGTGACGGTGCTACCAGTGGAACGTCCCTCGAGGTATCGGTTGTACCATCCGGAGAGATCGTTTTCATAGGAGTGAGTCGTGGCCTCAAGTGGTGAATGTGTCGTTTATACCACCAACATTCGCTCGAGACTTCGTAGCAAACGGCCCTACCACAGTAACGCGAACAGCCGACGTCCGCCGCCTGTGCCGACGGTGACCGCGACACTGCAGACCGGAGCTACCAGTGGAGTGCATCTCGAAGGTATCGGTTGTACCATCTGAAGAGATCGTTTCATAGGATTAAGTCGTGGCCCTCAAGTGGTGAATGTGTCGATTATACCACCAAACGCCGCTGGAGACTTCGTACGCAATGGCTGGTGACGATCCTAACGGGACACGAGGACCGTTAGAGCCTACCACTAACCATAGACAAGCACAAGCGAGTGAATATATAAATACATCTTCTTTTCTTACATATTCCATTATTAGTTATAAAATATATAGAGTTAAAGAAATAAAGTGAATTTATATGCAAACGATTTGCAAGGTTTCCCGAATTACAAATTTATGTAAGTGAAACTTGAAACGGCGTGAGTATACCCCAGCACTTATTGAAGAAGCACGGGGCAGGAAAAAACTTTATTACAATGGCGCCGAGCGGGACCCCGCAAATCGTCCAACGTCAGAAGAGGAACATTCCTGGCTAGAAACATAACCATAAAATGGTCCGACAGATTGTACCACGTGGTTAGACAACATTCTAAGAGCAGCTGATATCCATCACACAGGAATTGGGTATTGAGCAGACTGGAACCACCGAGAAACTCTTTTTGGAAAGCGCATAGCAGCACTGGCTTCGAGAGCAAGCGTGGGCTCGGAAATACGCGAAAAATGTCTGATCCTAGAAGCCGCTTATAAGGAAACTACAGACACGAGTGATTTAAATGAGGTAATAGACACCGATTCCATCGAACGGAGGGGCACCATGAACACCGCCGATAGACCAGCAGAGCAGGACAGTTCGCGTTCCCTCCCAGGAGTACAGCACCCCCACAACAGTACTTATCGTCAGGAAAAGCGGTACCATCCAACGGTACATCTCAGCACCGACCGTTATATTCGCACCCATCATCGACCAGGTAAGAAAGGGTCGGTAAAATATGAAGTGGACGTGACCCGTTAGCGTTCATCGAACGGCTGGAGAGTTAGCCGAAGTGTACGCGCTAAACGTGGATCTTCTACCAAAGACAATGCCCGAGCTACTAGGGGGCCGTCGCTGCAGTGGTATCGCAATAACAATGCACACTGGGAAAGGTGGACAAGCTTCAAAAAAGGATTTTACAGTTCCTCCTACCAGTCAGGTATTTCGTGCGTCTCGAGGACGACATACGCCAACGGAGCAGCATAACAAGGAGAAGTACAAAGACTACGTTCTAGCGATCACAGGCTTGATGAGACACGCGGGATACACGAACAGCAGTTTGGAACGAATCTTTCCGTAACAGCCACCCCTATTACCAACTTTACATCCGTCGGAGGGACTTCACCAATCTCGCGAACTCTACCCTTACCTAGAATATGAGAGCATACGTGAGGACTATCGAAGATGATCAGGCGGGCACCACCGCGAAGTTACGCGACACATTCCAAGTCACACGACCCTGGTATCACCACTAAACCTGCACACCAGCACCACCACCACCACCACCACCGAATATACACCACACGCCTCCCGCAATCAGGGTTTCGACCCCAACAACAGGACAAGGACACTACGCCAATAGATGTCGAAACCCACGGAAAATTTTTTGCTGGGAGTGTGGCCGCAGTGATATTGCCAACAACCGACTGCTGCCGTCGACGACAGGGAAACGACAGAGGGCTTACACGAAGACAAGGCGCAGTGAGCCAAAGACCCAGCGCCGAAGCGCAGTGGTAATGTTCTTCCAGAGCATGGGCGTCTTTACGCCGTAGCCAGGCTACAGCGCGGAATCAGCCAGCCGGTCATCGACACAGGTGCATCGAGAAGCTTCGTTGCGAGCAGCCTTGCAGAACGTGTAGTAAACTCTCGAAACGGAGAATGGGGAGAGTGGCATCAAAACCACGATGGCAAACGGACTAGCACCACAATCTTCGACGCCATAAGCTGAGGTGCGCCTCGGAGAAGCGTTACTCCACACACATTTACACGTCATGCCCGGGCGATCGACGACATCATACTGGGCCTGGATACGCTAGGAAGCATGGAGCCACCATATCATGTGGAGAGGCCACCTCGTGCCTAAACACAGACCCTTGCTCAGCACACACCGCATCCGGGAGCCACGTCAGAAACTATTCAGAGTATCAAACATCAGCGAGAACGAGTACGAGGAACGCCAGGTACGACACCTCTGGGACTGTGCAGAGTCTAACACCAGCGAGAACGATTAACGTCATGTACGACACACCTGGGACGATTCAGAGTATAACACCAGCGAGAACGAGTACGCAGTACGACACCCCTGGAGCACGTCAGGAACCATTCAGCTGGTAACACCACCGAGCAGTAGTAACCACAAGCACAACAACAGTGGTGATAGATCAACAGGATCAAACGGGGCCTACGATGAGGACGAGGCGGAGCGAGCTGAGTGCGAGGTTTTCTGGCAGAAGAGCTCCGAAATCGACAGCAGCTATGAGTGGGTGACGACAGTAGCCTAGCACAAGATATATCTGACAGACGATCGCCCTATCAAGCAACGTACTTCCACGCAACCGCTATGCAGACCATGCGTCACAACGAAGTCGACGAGTACTCCAGAAGGACGCATCGAGTCGTCCCGTAGCCCACACAGCGCACCGATGTGCTAGCCAAGAGAGAAAACGGGAAGTGAGGTATGCGTGGACTATCGGCGAGCTCAACGCCCGATCCGTACCCGATGCATACCCCCTACCCAGAATACACATATACTGGACAAGCTATGACGACGAAGTTCATCAGCAACTTGGACTGAAAAATGGCTACATGGCAAATACCCCTGGAGCCCCAGAGCCGTCCCTACACACCTGCACGGTACGGGACCGGGTTATCCAGTGGCGCGTTTGCCGTTCGGCCTACACTCCGCACCTGCAAATTTCAAAGAGCATTAGATCAGGTTATTGGACCGGAGATGGAACCTACGCTGTCGCATACCCTCGATGACATAATCGTCATAGGATCCACCTTGGAGGAGCATATTCGCAACTTGAAAGAAAGTAATGCTACGACTGCAGCGCGCCAACCTCAGATAAATCCGGAGAAATGCGAATTTTTCAAGAAGGAAATCCGATACCTAGGACACGTAGTAAGCGACAGGGAATTCACACGACCCGAGAAAGTTGCAGCCATCAAAGACCTGAAACCACCAGGAAGCGAAAAGAGTGTGCGTCAATACCTCGGTATAGCATCTTGGTACCGACGGTTCGTACCAGACTTCGCCACGATCAGCCAGCCACTCACAACCCTGCTGAAAAGGCAAACACTGGAAGTGGGGGGCCGAACACAGGAGGCCTTCGAGGCCTTAAAGCAAAAGCTCATCGGAAGCACCGATACTTGCCTGCCCGGACTTCACCAAGACCTTCACCTTACAAACGGATGCAAGCAATTTCGGGCTGGGCGCCGTATTGACTACAGGACTTGGAGGGTGGAGAACGCGTGATCGCCTACGCCAGCAGAAAACTCAACAAGCGAAACCAACTACTCGCAACGAGAAGGAATGCTCGCGATAGTGTAGGACCAAAAAACACCATTAATTTGGCCCACACAAAACGACCCCACAAGATATTCAACACAGCTTTAACACAACAGCCAGTCACAACAGCCCTAAGCAACACGACAAACCAGCACAGTATCAGCAAACACGACTAGCAATCACAACACTTAATAGCAACACAACGAAACTAACAAGTCTCAGCAACACAACGAACGTTCGCAACATTTAATAGCAACACGGTAACCATGGCACGCAACCATTTGCGCTAGCAACACCAACACAACAGCTATAAAAGGAGCGACACAGCAGTACAGCAATTAGTTAGCACGGAGCTGTGTGCCGTGACCGGAGCTACCAGTGGCATCGTCCCTCGAAGGTATCGGTTTATACCATCCGGAGAGATCGTTTCATAGGAGTGAGTCGTGGCTTCAAGTGGTGAATGTGTCGGTTAAACCACCAATCACCGCTTGAGACTTCGTATAGCAACGGCCTACGCACAGTAACGCGCACCCACGAACAGGCGACGTCCGCACCGCTGTACGACGGTGGACCGCGCCACAGCCAGACCGGAGTACCAGTGGAGCGCATATCGAAGGTATCAGTTGTACCATTACTGGAGAGATAGTTGTCATAGTAGTAAGTCGTGCACTCAAGTGGTGAATGTGTCGGTATACACCACAAACACCGCTTGAGTACTTCGTATCGCAACGGATCTCTGCTACATTACCGCGTACCCGCGAACACGTGACGTCCGCCGCTGCCGCGACGGTAACCGCGCCACAGCAGCCTCAGCAGAGTTACGCATTACACGACGTCAGCCATTACGTAGCGTACACACACGCACGCAGACGCACCGACATAAGCCGCAGCAGAGACAGCGCAGTCGCTAGCCGTACGAGAGACACGCCGACGCACGGCGTCACAGAAATACATTTACACACACCCTGGCAACGACCAGCAAGGCGTCCTAACGGGGACGATCCTAACGGGACGCGAGGACCGTTAGCCCACCACTAACCATAGAGCAAGCACAAAGCGAAGTGAAGATACAAATACATCTTTCTTTCTACATTATTTCCATTATAGTTATAAAATATACAGAGTTAAAGAAATTAAGTGAATTTTTATATGAAAAACGATTGCAAGTGTCCCGAATTACAAATTTATTGTAAGTGAACTTGGACAAACGGCGAGTATACCCCAAGCACTTATTGAAGAAGCACCGGGGCAGGAAAAACTTTGTACAATTGGCGCCCGAGCAGGGACCCCGCAAATCGTCCAACGTCACGAAGGAACATCCTGGCTAGAAACATAACCATAAAATGGCCGACCAGATGATACCACGTGGTTAGACAACATTTCTAAGGGAGCAGCTGATATCCATCACACAGGAATTGGGTATGAGCAGACTGGAACCACACGAGAAATCGGAAAGCGCATAGCAGCACTGGCTTCGAGAGCAAGCGGGGCTCGGAAATACGCGAAAAATGTCTATCCCTAGAAGCCGTTATAAGGAGACTACAGACACGAGTGATTTAAATGAGTTAAGACACGATTCCATCGAACGGAGGGGCACCATGAACACCGCCGATAGACCAGCAGAGCAGGACCAGTTCGCGTTCCCTCCCAGGGTACAGCACCCCCACAACAGTACTTATCGTCAGGGAAAAGCGGTACCATCAACGGTACATCTCAGGCACCGACCGTTATATTCGACACCATCATCGACCAGGTAAGAAAGTGGTCCGGTAAAATATGAAGGTGGACGTGACCCGTTAGCGTTCATCGAACGGCTGGAGGAGTTAGCCGAAGTGTACGCGCTAACGTGGATCTTCTACCAAAGACAATGCCCGAGCTACTAGGGGGCTCCGCGCTGCAGTGGTATCGCAATAACAATGCACACTGGGAAAGGTGGGACAAGCTTCAAAAAGGATTTTTACGTTCCTCCTACCAGTCAGGTATTTCGTGCGTCTCGAGGGACGACATACGCCAACGGAGGCAGCATAACAAGGGAGAAGTACAAGGACTACGTGCTAGCGATACAGAGCTTGATGAGACACGCGGGATACAGCGAACAGCGGTTGGAACGAATCTTCCGTAACAGCCACCCCTATTACCAACTTTACATCCGTCGGAGGGACTTCACCAATCTCGCGAACTCTTAACCCTGCCGAGGAATACGAGAGCATACGTGAGGACTATCGAAGATGATCAGGCGGGCACCACCGCGAAGTTACGCGACACATTCCAAGTCACACGACCCTGGTATCACCACCTAAACCTGCACCACCACCACCACCACCACCACCACCACCACGAATATACGCACCACACGCCTCCCGGCAATCAGGGGTTCGACCCCAACAACGTATGCAGGACAAGGACACTACGCCAATAGATGTCGAAACCCACGGAAAATTTTTGCTGGGAGTGTCGCCGCAGTGATATATGCACAACCGACTGCTGCCGTCGACGACAGGGAAACGACAGAGGGCTTCACGAAAGACAAGGCGCAGTGAGCCCAAAGAACCAGCGCCGAATCGGCAGTGGTAATGTTCCAAGAGCATGGCGTCTTTACGGCCGTAGCCAGGCTCAGCGCGGAATCAGCCGAGCCGGTCATCGACACAGGGGCATCGAGAAGCTTCGTTCGAGCAGCCTTGCAGAACGTGTAGTAAACTCTCGAAACGGAGAAATGGTGAGAGTGGCCATCAAAACAACGATGGCAAACGGGACTAGCACCACATCTTCGACGCCATAAGACTGAGGTGCGCCTCGAGAAGCGTCACTCCACACAATTTTACACGTCATGCCGGGCGATCGACGACATCCATACTGGGCCTGGATACGCTAGGAAGCATGGGAGCCACCATATCATGTGGAGAAGGCCACCTCGTGCTAACCAGACCCCTTGCTCAGCACACACCGCATCCTGGAGCCACGTCAGAAAACTATTTCAGAGTATAACATCAGCGAGAACGAGTACGAGGACGCCAGGTACGACACCTCTGGGACTGTTCAGAGTCTAACACCAGCGAGAACGATTAACGCCATGTACGACACCCCTGGGACTATTCAGAGTATAACACCAGCGAGAACGAGTAACGCCAGGTACGACACCCCTGGAGCACGTCAGGAACCATTCAGAGGGTAACACCACCGAGGCAGTAGTAACCACAAGCACAACAACATTGGTGATAGATCAACAGGATAAACGGGCTACGATGAGGACGAGGCGGAGCGAGTGCGCGGTTTTCTGGCAAAGAGCTCCGGAAATCCGACAGCATGAGTGGGGTGACGACAGTAGCCGAGCACAAGATTATCTGACAGACGACCGCCCTATCAAGCAACGTTACTTCCCACGCAACCCAGCTATGCAGACCATCGTCAACAACGAAGTCGACGAGTTACTCCAGAAAGGACGCATCGAGTCGTCCCGTAGCCCACACAGCGCACCGATCGTGCTAGCCAGAAGAAAAACGGGAAGTGGAGGTTATGCGTGGACTATCGGCAGCTCAAACGCCCGATCCGTACCGATGCATACCCCCTACCCAGAATACAACATATACTGGACAAGCTATGACGAGCGAAGTTCATCAGCAACTTGGACTTGAAAAATGGCTACTGGCAAATACCCCTGGAGCCCCAGAGCCGTCCCTACACACACTGCACGGTACCGGGACCCGGGTTATTCCAGTGGCGCGTTGTGCCGTTCGGCCTACACTCCGCACCTGCAAAATTTCAAGAGCATAGATCAGGTTATTGGACCGGAGATGGAACCCTACGCTTTCGCATACCTCGATGACATAATCGTCATAGGATCCACCTTGGAGGAGCATATTCGCAACTTGAAAGAAGTAATGCTACGACTGCAGCTGCGCCAACCTCAGAATAAATCCGGAGAAATGCGAATTTTTCAAGAAGGAATCCGATACCTAGGACACGTAATAAGCGGCAGGGGAATTCACACGACCCCGAGAAAGATGCAGCCATCAAAGACCTGAAACCACCAAGGTACGCGAAAGAGGTGCGTCAATACCTCGGTATAGCATCTTGGTATCGACGGTTCGTACCGACTTCGCCACGATCAGCCAGCCACTCACAACCCTGCTGAAAAAGGCAAACACTGGAAAGTGGGGGGCCGAACAACAGGAGGCCTTCGAGGCCTTAAAGCAAAAGCTCACGGAAGCACTGATACTTGCCTGCCCGAACTTCACCAAGACCTTCACCTTACAAACGGACGCAAGCAATTTCGGGCTGGGCGCCGTATTGACACAGGACTTGGAGGGTGGAGAACGCGTGATCGCCTACGCCGCAGAAAACTCACAAGGAAACTCAAACTATCGCCCACGAGAGGAATGCCTCGCGATAGTGGAGGACCAAATAAAACACCATTAATTTGGCCCACACAAAACGACTCACAAGATATTCAACACAGCTTTAACACAACAGCCAGTCACAAAAGGCCCTAGCAACACGACAAACCAACAAGTCTCAGCAACACGACTAGCAATCACAACACTTAATAGCAACACAACAAACTAACAAGTCTCAGCAACACAACGAGCGTTCGCAACATTTAATAGCAACACGGTAACCATGGTAACGCAACCATTTGAGCTAGCAACACCAAACACAACAGCTATAAAAGGAGCGACACAGCAGTACAGCAATTAGTTAGCACGGAGCTGTGGTCGTGACCGGAGCTACCAGTGGAGCGTCCCTCGAAGGTATCGGTTGTACCATCCGGAGAGATCGTTTCATAGGAGTGAGTCGTGGCCTCAAGTGGTGAATGTGTCGGTTATACCACCAAACACCGCTTGAGACTTCGTAAGCAACGGCCCTACCACAGTAACGCGCACCCACGAACAGGCGACGTCCGCCCGCTGTACGACGGTGACCGCGCCACAGCAGACCGGAGCTACCAGTGGAGCGCATTACGAAGGTATCAGTTGTACCATCTGGAGAGATCGTTTCATAGTAGTAAGTCGTGCCTCAAGTGGTGAATGTGTCGGTTATACCACCAAACACCGCTTGAGACTTCGTACGCAACGTCTCTGCCACATAACGCGTACCCGCGAACACGTGACGTCCGCCCGCCTGCGCCGACGGTAACCGCGCCACAGCAGCCCTCAGCAGAGTTACGCAATTACACGACGTCAGCCATACTAGAGTTACTACACACGCACGCAGACGCACCGACATAAGCCGCAGCAGAGACAGCGCAGTCGCTAGCGTACGAGAGACACACTGACTCACGGCGTCACAGAAATACATTACAGACACCCAGGCAACGACCAGCAAGGCGTCCTAACGGGACGATCCTAACGGGACGCGAGGACCGTTAGCCCACCACTAACCATAGAGCAAGCACAAAGCGAAGTGAAGAATACAAATACATCTTTCTTTATTACATATTTCCATTATAGTTATAAAATATACAGAGTTAAAGAAATTAAGTGAATTTATATGAAAACGATTTGCAAAGTGTCCCGAATATAAAATTTATTGTAAGTGAACCTTGGACAAGGCGAGTATACCCCAAGCACTTACTGAAGAAGCACCGCGGCAGGAAAAAGCTTCGTTACAACACTTAATATAAAATAACTTAGTTTCATTCTTTTACTTAGTTTTCAATTCATTAAACTCCACGCTTCATCAGTTGCAAGCCTTGTCAAATTTCTTAGAGGCGCAAGTGCATTTGAAATACATACTTTTAGCTCTACAAGTGACAAAAATCTTCACTAAGTGTTTAATAAACCGATGGAAATATCTAGTCATTATTATTATAATATTACACAATAGTTTTTTCATAAGTCGGCTGTTTAATCAACAGTTAACGACAGTGTGTTTGCCAACACTTTTCCTTTTAATGCCTCGCCTAAATTATTTCCTAGCTGAATTGTCACTGTTCTCGTAAATTTTTATTGACTGAGCAATTTTTTGTGGTGAGAAATCCATTCAAGTAAATTCAAAATTATATGTGTGTAACGAATGTGCTGCAAATTTTTCGGGCAATATTGTGATTTTTACCTGAGTGAGAAAGAAAAGTACCAAATCGTGGCAACTCCTAAAAAGGACCAAAATTGAAGAAAATGGACCAGTGGACCAAATGGGGTTGGAAGAGGACCATTTTGGTCCAAATGTACCCAAAGTGGCACACGTGATCGCCGAAAATCTGGTGGTCAGAAATGTATGAGACAAAAAGTATGCAACATTGAGGAAAAACAGCCTAACTTCTACGTTTGTTGCATACACAAACAAGCGAAGTTACCTGCGTTCTGAGGACTTAGCCTATATTCCCTTGTGAATACAAATCTTCCGTAACTCTGTTATCGATTAATTTATCGAATTCTCGCAAAGTAATATTGCATTGTCATCGGAGTTATACAAGTGGACACCGGAAGTGTATCAAATTTAACTTTCAAGATTTCATTACATAAACAGCCAAGTGAAACTAAATAAAAGCTTATAAAAACATTAAAATGGATACTCAATTTGTCTTTACGATCAGCATACAAATTAGTATAACAGTAAGGAAGGCTAAGTTCGGGTGTAACCGAACATTACATACTCAGCTGAGAGCTATGGAGACAAAATAAGGGAAAATCAACATGTAGGAAAATGAACCTAGGGTAACCCTGGAATGTGTTTGTATGACATGTGTATCAAACGGAAGGTATTAAAGAGTATTTTAAAAGGGAGTAGGTCATAGTTCTATAGGTGGACGCCATTTCGGGATATCGCCATAAAGGTGGACCAAGGCTGGTACTCTAGAATTTGTTTGTACGATATGGGTATGCAAATGAATGGTGTTAATGAGTATTTTGAAAGAGAGTGGGCCTTAGCTCTATAGGTGGACGACGGCTTTTCCAGATATCGCCATAAAGGTGGACCAGGGGTGACTCTAGTATTTGTTTGTACGATATGGGTATCAAATCAAAGGTGTTAATGATATTTTAAAAGGGAGTGGAGCCTTAGTTCTATAGGTGGACGCCTTTTCGAGATATCGCCATAGAGGTGGACCAGGGGTGACTCTAGTATTTGTTTGTACGATATGGGTATCAAATGAAAAGGTGTTAATGAGTATTTTAAAAGAGAGTGGGCCATAGTTCTATAGGTGGGACGTCTTTCGAGATATCGCCATAAAGGTGGACCAGGGGTGACTCTAGTATTTGTTTGTACGATATGGGTATCAAATGAAAGGTGTTAATGAGTATTTTAAAAGAGAGTGAGCCTTAGTTCTATAGGTGGACGTCTTTTCGAGATATCGCCATAAAGGTGGACCAGGGGTGACTCTAGTATTTGTTTGTACGATATGGGTATCAAATGAAAAGTGTTAATGAGTATTTTAAAAGAGAGTGAGCCTTAGTTCTATAGGTGGACGTCTTTTCGAGATATCGCCATAAAGGTGGACCAGGGGTGACTCTAGAATTTGTTTGTACGATATGGGTATCAAATGAAAGGTGTTAATGAGTATTTTAAAAGGGAGTGGGCCTTAGTTCTATAGGTGGACGCCTTTTCGAGATATCGCCATAAAGGTGGACCAGGGGTGACTCTAGTATTTGTTTGTACGATATGGGTATCAAATGAAAAGTGTTAATGAGTATTTTAAAAGAGAGTGAGCCTTAGTTCTATAGGTGGACGCCTTTTCGAGATATCGCCATAAAGGTGGACCAGGGGTGACTCTAGTATTTGTTTGTACGATATGGGTATCAAATGAAAAGTGTTAATGAGTATTTTAAAAGAGAGTGAGCCTTAGTTCTATAGGTGGACGCCTTTTCGAGATATCGCCATAAAGGTGGACCAGGGGTGACTCTAGTATTTGTTTGTACGATATGGGTATCAAATGAAAAGTGTTAATGAGTATTTTAAAAGAGAGTGAGCCTTAGTTCTATAGGTGGACGTCTTTTCGAGATATCGCCATAAAGGTGGACCAGGGGTGACTCTAGTATTTGTTTGTACGATATGGGTATCAAATGAAAAGTGTTAATGAGTATTTTAAAAGAGAGTGAGCCTTAGTTCTATAGGTGGACGTCTTTTCGAGATATCGCCATAAAGGTGGACCAGGGGTGACTCTAGTATTTGTTTGTACGATATGGGTATCAAATGAAAGGTTTAATGAGTATTTTAAAAGGAGTGGGCCTTAGTTCTATAGGTGGACGCCTTTTCGAGATATCGCCATAAAGGTGGACCAGGGGTGACTCTAGATTTGTTTGTACGATATGGGTATCAAATGAAAAGGTGTTAATGAGTATTTTAAAAGAGAGTGAGCCTTAGTTCTATAGGTGGACGCCTTTTCGAGATATCGCCATAAAGGTGGACCAGGGGTGACTCTAGTATTTGTTTGTACGATATG
Organism: Eurosta solidaginis; assembly: GCA_029619165.1. Lineage (NCBI taxonomy): Eukaryota > Metazoa > Arthropoda > Insecta > Diptera > Tephritidae > Eurosta > Eurosta solidaginis. The sequence goes on from JARSSU010016179.1 coordinate 55,193, forward strand.
GGTATCAAATGAAAAGTGTTAATGAGTATTTTAAAAGAGAGTGAGCCTTAGTTCTATAGGTGGACGTCTTTTCGAGATATCGCCATAAAGGTGGACCAGGGGTGACTCTAGTATTTGTTTGTACGATATGGGTATCAAATGAAAAGTGTTAATGAGTATTTTAAAAGAGAGTGAGCCTTAGTTCTATAGGTGGACGTCTTTTCGAGATATCGCCATAAAGGTGGACCAGGGGTGACTCTAGTATTTGTTTGTACGATATGGGTATCAAATGAAAAGTGTTAATGAGTATTTTAAAAGAGAGTGAGCCTTAGTTCTATAGGTGGACGTCTTTTCGAGATATCGCCATAAAGGTGGACCAGGGGTGACTCTAGTATTTGTTTGTACGATATGGGTATCAAATGAAAAGTGTTAATGAGTATTTTAAAAGGGAGTGGGCCTTAGTTCTATAGGTGGACGCCTTTTCGAGATATCGCCATAAAGGTGGACCAGGGGTGACTCTAGAATTTGTTTGTACGATATGGGTATCAAATGAAAGTGTTAATGAGTATTTTAAAAGGGAGTGGGCCTTAGTTCTATAGGTGGACGCCTTTTCGAGATATCGCCATAAAGGTGGACCAGGGGTGACTCTAGTATTTGTTTGTACGATATGGGTATCAAATGAAAAGTGTTAATGAGTATTTTAAAAGAGAGTGAGCCTTAGTTCTATAGGTGGACGTCTTTTCGAGATATCGCCATAAAGGTGGACCAGGGGTGACTCTAGTATTTGTTTGTACGATATGGGTATCAAATGAAAGTGTTAATGAGTATTTTAAAAGAGAGTGAGCCTTAGTTCTATAGGTGGACGTCTTTTCGAGATATCGCCATAAAGGTGGACCAGGGGTGACTCTAGAATTTGTTTGTACGATATGGGTATCAAATGAAAGGTGTTAATGAGTATTTTAAAAGGGAGTGGGCCTTAGTTCTATAGGTGGACGCCTTTTCGAGATATCGCCATAAAGGTGGACCAGGGGTGACTCTAGATTTGTTTGTACGATATGGGTATCAAATGAAAAGGTGTTAATGAGTATTTTAAAAGGGAGTGGGCCTTAGTTCTATAGGTGGACGCCTTTTCGAGATATCGCCATAAAGGTGGACCAGGGGTGACTCTAGTATTTGTTTGTACGATATGGGTATCAAATGAAAGGTGTTAATGAGTATTTTAAAAGGGAGTGGGCCTTAGTTCTATAGGTGGACGCCTTTTCGAGATATCGCCATAAAGGTGGACCAGGGGTGACTCTAGAATTTGTTTGTACGATATGGGTATCAAATGAAAGGTATTAATGACTATTTTAAAAGGGAGTGGGCCTTAGTTCTATAGGTGGACGTCTTTTCGAGATATCGCCATAAAGGTGGACCAGGGGTGACTCTAGAATTTGTTTGTACGATATGGGTATCAAATGAAAAGTGTTAATGAGTATTTTAAAAGGGAGTGAGCCTTAGTTCTATAGGTGGACGTCTTTTCGAGATATCGCCATAAAGGTGGACCAGGGGTGACTCTAGAATTTGTTTGTACGATATGGGTATCAAATGAAAGGTGTTAATGAGTATTTTAAAAGGGAGTGGGCCTTAGTTCTATAGGTGGACGCCTTTTCGAGATATCGCCATAAAGGTGGACCAGGGGTGACTCTAGAATTTGTTTGTACGATATGGGTATCAAATGAAAGGTGTTAATGAGTATTTTAAAAGGGAGTGGGCCTTAGTTCTATAGGTGGACGCCTTTTCGAGATATCGCCATAAAGGTGGACCAGGGGTGACTCTAGAATTTGTTTGTACGATATGGGTATCAAATGAAAGGTGTTAATGAGTATTTTAAAAGGGAGTGGGCCTTAGTTCTATAGGTGGACGCCTTTTCGAGATATCGCCATAAAGGTGGACCAGGGGTGACTCTAGAATTTGTTTGTACGATATGGGTATCAAATGAAAGGTATTAATGACTATTTTAAAAGGGAGTGGGCCTTAGTTCTATAGGTGGACGCCTTTTCGAGATATCGCCATAAAGGTGGACCAGGGGTGACTCTAGTATTTGTTTGTACGATATGGGTATCAAATGAAAGGTGTTAATGAGTATTTTAAAAGGGAGTGGGCCTTAGTTCTATAGGTGGACGCCTTTTCGAGATATCGCCATAAAGGTGGACCAGGGGTGACTCTAGATTTGTTTGTACGATATGGGTATCAAATGAAAAGTGTTAATGAGTATTTTAAAAGGGAGTGGGCCTTAGTTCTATAGGTGGACGCCTTTTCGAGATATCGCCATAAAGGTGGGACCAGGGGTGACTCTAGAATTTGTTTGTACGATATGGGTATCAAATGAAAGGTATTAATGACTATTTTAAAAGGGAGTGGGCCTTAGTTCTATAGGTGGACGCCTTTTCGAGATATCGCCATAAAGGTGGACCAGGGGCTGACTCTAGAATTTGTTTGTACGATATGGGTATCAAATGAAAGGTGTTAATGAGTATTTTAAAAGGGAGTGGGCCTTAGTTCTATAGGTGGACGCCTTTTCGAGATATCGCCATAAAGGTGGACCAGGGGTGACTCTAGAATTTGTTTGTACGATATGGGTATCAAATGAAAGGTATTAATGACTATTTTAAAAGGGAGTGGGCCTTAGTTCTATAGGTGGACGCCTTTTCGAGATATCGCCATAAAGGTGGACCAGGGGCTGACTCTAGAATTTGTTTGTACGATATGGGTATCAAATGAAGGTGTTAATGAGTATTTTAAAAGGGAGTGGGCTTAGTTCTATAGGTGGACGCCTTTTCGAGATATCGCCATAAAGGTGGACCAGGGGTGACTCTAGAATTTGTTTGTACGATATGGGTATCAAGGGAAAGGTATTAATGACTATTTTAAAAGGGAGTGGGCCTTAGTTCTATAGGTGGACGTCTTTTCGAGATATCGCCATAAAGGTGGACCAGGGCTGACTCTAGAATTTGTTTGTACGATATGGGTATCAAATGAAAGGTGTTAATGAGTATTTTAAAAGGAGTGGGCCTTAGTTCTATAGGTGGACGCCTTTTCGAGATATCGCCATAAAGGTGGGACCAGGGGTGACTCTAGAATTTGTTTGTACGATATGGGTATCAAATGAAAGGTATTAATGACTATTTTTAAAAGGGAGTGGGCCTTAGTTCTATAGGTGGACGCCTTTTCGAGATATCGCCATAAAGGTGGACCAGGGGCTGACTCTAGAATTTGTTTGTACGATATGGGTATCAAATGAAGGTGTTAATGAGTATTTTAAAAGGGCGTGGGCTTAGTTCTATAGGTGGACGCCTTTTCGAGATATCGCCATAAAGGTGGACCAGGGGTGACCCTAGAATTTGTTTGTACGATATGGGTATCAAATGAAAGGTATTAATGACTATTTTAAAAGGGAGTGGGCCTTAGTTCTATAGGTGGACGCCTTTTCGAGATATCGCCATAAAGGTGGACCGGGCTGACTCTAGAATTTGTTGCACGATATGGGTATCAAATGAAAGGTGTTAATGAGTATTTTAAAAGAGAGTGGTGGTAGTTGTATATGTGAAGGCGTTTTCGAGATATGACCAAAATGTGGACCAGGGTGACCCAGAACATCATCTGTCGGGTACCGCTAATTTATTTATATATGTCATACCACGAACAGTATTCCTGCCAAGATTCCAAGGGCTTTTGATTTCGCCCTGCAGAACTTTATCATTTTCTTCTACTTAATATTGTAGATGTCACACCCATTTTGCAAAGTTTTTTCTAAAGTTATATTTTGCGTCAATAAACCAATCCAATTACCATGTTTCATCCCTTTTTTCATATTTGGTATAGAATTATGGCATTTTTTTCATTTTTCGTAACTTTCGATATAGAAAAAGTGGGCGTGGTCATAGTCGGATTTCGGCCATTTTTTACACCAATACAAAGTGAGTTCAGATAAGTACGTGAGCTGAGTTTAGAAAAGATATATCGATTTTTGCTCCAGTTATCGTGTTAACGGCCGAGCGGAAGGACAGACGGTCGACTGTGTATAAAAACTGGGCGTGGCTTCAACCGATTTCGCCCTTTTTCACAGAAAACAGTTATCGTCCTAGAATCTAAGCCCCTACCAAATTTCACAAGGAGTGGTAAATTTTTGTTCGACTTATGGCATTAAAGTATCCTAGACAAATTAAATGAAAAAGGGCGGAGCCACGCCTATTCTGAAATTTTCTTTTATTTTGTATTTTATTGCATCATATCATTACTGGAGTCGAATGTTGACATAATTTACTTATATACTGTGAAGATATTAAATTTTTTGTTAAAATGTGACTTAAAAAAAATTTTTTTTAAAGTGGGCGTGGTCGTTCTCCGATTTTTCTAATTTTTATTAAGCATACATATAGTAATAGGAGTAATGTTCCTGTCAAATTTCATAATGATATCTTTAACGACTGCCAAATTACAGCTTGTAAAACTTTGAAATTAAAAAAAATAAAATAATGTAAGGCGCGATAACCTCCGAAGAGATCTGAGGCCAAGCTTCTCTTCCAATTTGCGTCGTGCTCCTCTTCATTTTCCCTACAAATTGGCCGGATGGGACCTACATGTTTTATGCCGACTCCGAACGGCATCTGCAAGGCAGATGAGTTTTCACTGAGAGCCTTTCATGGCAGAAATACACCGGAGCACTTGCCAAACATTGCCGGGGGCAACCCCGCTTAGAAAAATTGTCTTCTAATTTAAAAACCTTATTTCTAAAATTTTGATGTTGCTTTGCCCGGGGTGCGAACCCAGAGCATACGGTGTGTTAGGCGGAGCACGCCAACTTGAAATTACCAACTTTGAAATTACCTTCTTTTAAAAGTGGGCGGTGCCAAGCCCATTGTCCAAAATTTTACAAATTTTCTATTCTGCGTCATAAGTTCAACTCACCTACCAAGTTTCATCGCTTTATCCGTCTTTGGTAATGAATTATCGCACTTTTTCGGTTTTTCGAAATTTTCGATATCGAAAAAGTGGGCGTGGTTATAGTCCGATATCGTTCATTTTAAATAGCGATCTGAGATGAGTGCCCAGGAACCCACGTACGAAATTTCATCAAGATACCTCAAAATTTACTCAAGTTATCGTGTTAACGGACAGACGGACGGACGGACAGGGCTCATTCAAAATTTTTTCAATACTGATGATTTTGATATATGGAAGTCTATATCTATCTCGATTCCTTTATCCTGTGTAAGGATGCAAAGCTTCACGTTTGTTGTGGTCTGCATGTAAAAACTATGACTACGAATCACCAATTTCAAAATTATATGACGTAAACGTAACTTGTTGATGAAATTTGATGAATTTAAAGCTTCTAGCCGTAAAAAAGGGGCAAAAATGACAGTTTATATGGGGTATATAATACATATACCACCGATCTCAATAATTTTTTCAGAAATCAATTTATGCTATAAACGTAAGCATTCGTTGAAATTTGAAGCCTCTAGCTCTTAAAATAGGGCAGTAATTACGAAAGTTTCTTGTCTGAACAATCGGTGTGGGGATATATACTATATATACGACCGATCTCATCATTTTTTCAGACAACAATATGTGCAATATACGAAAGTATATGCTGAAGTTTGAAGCTTCATCTGTTAAATTGAGGAAGATATGACAAAAATCCTCTTTTCTGAAAAATCGGTTATATGGAGGATATATGCTATAGTGGTCCGATCCGCCGGTTCCGACAAATGTCTAATCGGGCACCGCAAACCACACCCGCTCACCAAATTTTATCACGATATCTCAAAATTGAGGGACTAGTTTGCATACAAACAGACGGACAGACGGACATGGCTAAATCACTCAGCTCTTCATCCTGATTATTCGGTATACTTAATGGTGGGTCTATCTATTTTCCTTTAGGACTTACAATTTTGGGTTTCGTGACGAATTAATATACCATTTCATTTTCATGAAAGGTATAATAAACGGAGCTAAGCGTGAAATATTTTCAAGAAGTGAAATGAGCATGAATACCAGAATATAATATACATAGTTGGCAATTGTCTATTGGCTATTTGAGCCCCAATCGTCCATTCTCAAACTATAAACAACATCAAATTGGGTGCAAAAAGAACAATATGTATAATTTATTAATTATGATGCCGTATAGTTGGCACGTCATCTTAACTAAAATAACAACACAAACAATATTGCCATATTTATCGATTCACACGTTCATAATAAATTTCCATTTGTTGCCAAGTTGACAGTTTTGGGCGGAAATATGGCCCAGGGTAAATACAGCCTACATACTTACATATACATACGTACATACATACATGCAAATATGCCATAGAAATGCAGCTGTTCATGCTGTGGTGCCACGACACGGTGGCTAATTGCTTCAGATTGCCATTATCTATGCTAAACCCACACACACACATATAGCAATAGGTTTTCGGCAATATGCATAGGCAAATATTGCCCCTCCCCATCAGAATGTTCAAGCTGTGTTTGCTGGTGCAACGACGCTTCACACATGCAGCGCGATGTTGACGCGACGACGAGAGTTGACGGCAGCGATTAACCAGGCGACAAAACTTGCCATGTCTGCAATGTTTGCCAAGTGGCAAGCTGCAATCATAAACGGCAAATGGTTGAGTTTGAATAATTGCAACATGCCAGCTGCTTAGTGACATGTCTCACAACATTGCAGTGCTGTCCTAACGCAGCACAGCGTTGCGCCATTGCGTTGATGCCGAAATGTGGAGTCGATGGCGGGGGATATAATAATTCACAACACATGTGTGCCAATAACAGTGACTTTAGTAGAAAATTAATTAAACTTCGTTTTGGATCTCATATTTTTTCGTGAAAAAATTATATTCTGACTCAGATTCAATATACTGTTCTTATTGTTTAAGTCTGGTGTTCGGCAGATATTCCATGCGTCAATTCTTTGCGCTAATACATCCATGGTGCTAATTGCATACATCAGCGCACAAAACTTGCACCATTACCGCCTTGCGCTTTAATAAACTGCTGACAATTTGATCGAGGCATGACATGAAATGCTTAGCTAAGCAGGATGGACCGAAACATATACATATAAACATATATAGGTGTGTGCTTTTGTATTTGGCTGGTATGCATGGCATGCAACAGGCAACACTCGTCAGAAGATCTCTGTTTGTCTTCAATTTAGATTCATCATTATGCCACCGAAAAACAAATGAATGTCAGAACGAAATCGCGAAATGTGGCAAGTATTTTTCAAATATATCATGTATGTATGTATGTATGCGCCTGTGTACAAATGTATGTAGACAGTTAGATGTCGGAGGCTAAAACAACATAAAATGGTGCTTCTAGCACTACATTATTAATATTCAAAAATATATCTTATTCTAAGGTAAAGTTTTCAGTTCCTTCAAATTGCCTACTTAACTGTACATATGTATTCAGATTGTTGTTGTCTAATGTTGATGATGCCAACAAAATTGTCATTACATACAATGTGGTTTACAAAACGAAAAGTGTGAATACCCCGCGACACATCTCTGTTATAGTCAACAACAACTGATTTTATTGTCAATAACTTTCGCTTAAATTGTTTTTGTTGCACAGCACTTAACAGCAGCCATAGCCAATTTTCAATTTTTTGCAGCTCGCGTGGCGACTGCGAAACAAAAAAAGTTAAAAGCGCACAAAAATTATGCAATTAAGATTGTTCCCAAAACATCTCACTGGGAAAGTTCAGAAAAAATGTGATTTTCGACCTTGGTTATGTTGAATAAAAATAATAAAATAAATAAAGTGCAATAATCAGTTTGCTATTCAGGATAATTTAACTAAAAAAGTGGAGCGTTTGGTGAGTCGTTTTGTAAGGCGTGTGGAGGACAAAAAATAAAAGCTGCATGAAGTCAAATCGATTTACTATCAATCAATAACTTTTCATCGATTCACACCGATACCCAAATGGGCAACCCTCCGATAACAGGTCGACATTTCGACAAAATAATAAATTTTTCGATAAAAAATCGATAGGAAGCCGATAATAAAGTGGTATAATCGCACACATTTTGATATGTTATCCACTTTTCGATTATAAATCGATAGCTTTTCGATGAAAATCGGTAACTCATTGACAAACTTTGTTATTGAAAACAAATTTCCAATGCTTCGTTAACAAATAGATAACTCGATTATATCTGGTCGCTAACACACCTTTAACAAACCATTAACTCGTCGATAATATTTCCTTGTCCTCTCCTCTCCTTTTCTTTTTCCATTCCTTGCTTTTCCTTTTTCGGTTATTTTATTAAGTTTTCTTTTCTTTTTATTACCTTTATATTAAGTCCCTTTCATGTTTGTCCCTCATTTCCATACGAGTTTTTGACCCACGGAAAAGTTTTTTTCGGTAACTTCCCCGTTGAACTAGACACTTGATACTTAGAACATAGTTCAGATCTGGGAGACATGTGCAAGTGAAAAAAAAATCCGCTAGGTGGCGCACGGATCGAGATATACAGAAAATTAATTTTAAAATGGAAATTTTGCGACTCTTCTCAGTGATCCAGATACTTAAAAACTTAGCACATCGTTTGCGAGTCGATGGCACTACAGTTCGTGGAAAACAAAATGCCGCCAGGTGGCAGAGGAATCGAGATAAACGAAAATCCCTGAAAAAACGCAGGGAGTCTTGCGATCGATTTTTAAGTAACTTCCCGGCGAGCTAGACTTGAAACTTGGGCCGTGAGTCAGAACCCGGTGACAATGCAATATTTTATTTAAAAAAATCCGCTAGGTAGCGCATGGATCGAGATATTAGGAAAATTTATTTTAATTTGGGAACCTTTCAATCCATTTTTAACTAAGTTCCCGGTTACCTAGAGACTTGTAACTTAGCACATAGTTCGAGACCCTGTGACAATACAATTTATAGAAAAGAAAGTTCCGCTAGGTGGCGTGCTAATTGAGATAACTACATATCCCTGCAAAACGAGGGGAATCTTGCGATCGATTTTTGAGTACTTGCCGGTGAGCTAGACTTGAAACTTGGGGCCGTGGGTCAGAACCCGGTGACAATGCAACATTTGATCAAAAAAAGTTCGCTAGGTGGCACGCGGATCGAGATAGTAAGAAAACAAATTTTAATTTGGGAATCTTTTAATCCATTTTTAACAAACTTCCCGTTACCTAGAGACTTGAAACTTGGCACTTAGTTAGAGGCCTGGTCACAATACAACTTATAGAAAACAAAGTTCCGCTAGGTGGCGCGCTAGTCAAGATAACTGCAAATCCTTTAAAAACGGGGGAATCTTGCGATCGATTTTCGAGTAACTTCCCGATGAGCTAGAGACATGAAACTTGGGCCGTAATCAAACCCGGTGACAATGCAATATTTTATCAAAAAAAATTCGCTAGGTAGCGCATGGATCGAGATATTGAGAAAACTAGTTTTAAATTGGGAATCTTGCAATCGATTTTTAACTAACTTCCTGGATATCTAGAGACTTGAAACCTGAAATATAGTTTAAAACTCGGTGACAGTGCAATGTTTGATCAAAAAATTTGAGCTACGTAAACGCACAAGTCGAACTATTTAGAAGATTAGGCCACACCTTAATGGCTAGCCTCCTGAATGTGTCAGGCGTTGTAGAATTCCACCTCGTTGAAGGCCCAACTCAATGCACGTCCTTGGATACCCATACCTTTAGGCGTACGCGACTTTTTTTAGACTTTCAGGCGTATGCCATTTCACCACGATTTTCAGCTGTGCAGATTAAGTAGCTGAAAAACGAGGTGGAATTCTCTTGTTATGATGCGAGGTGGAATTCTGTTGTTTTCGCCAGTGTTGTCAGCGAAAATTCCACTAATTCTCTTAAATCTCGCTATTTTGAACAATAAATAAAGATAAGAATTTTCACTTAGGAATTACTTAAATTACTAATCAAAGTTGCAATTGCGTTTTTGTAGGCAGTACTAAAAAATTTAAAATAAAAAGATGATAAACAAATTTTAAGGACAACCTTTATATAAATGGACCAAAAATAGAAGGCGGCCACCGTGGTGTGATGGTAGCGTGCTCCGCCTATCACACCGTATGCCCTGGGTTCAACTCCGGGGCAAAGCAACATCAAAATTTTAGAAATAAGGTTTTTCAATTAGAAGAAAAATTTTTCTAAGCGGGGTCGCCCCTCGGCAGTGTTTGGCAAGCGCTCGGGTGTATTTCTGCCATGAAAAGCTCTCAGTGAAAACTCATCTGCCTTGCAGATGCCGTTCGGAGTCGGCATAAAACATGTAGGTCCCGTCCGGCCAATTTGTAGGGAAAATCAAGAGGAGCACGACGCAAATTGGAAGAGAAGCTCGGCCTTAGATCTCTTCGGAGGTTATCGCGCCTTACATTAAATAGAAGGCAATTTTTCCTTTAACACAGACATAGTCTTGTTGAATTTTCACTAAAAAACTTTAACAATAGCTCTTGTAAAAGAATTTTGGGATTTAAAATTATAAAGGTAGAGCGCGTGTTTAAATTTTAAATAATCAATTAGTTAATCCCCAGTACATGGTTTGCCTTTAATTGAAAGATTGCGCTCCACCTTTATAGTTTTAAATCCCAAAATTCTTTTACAAGAGCTATTGTTAAAGTTTTTTAGTCAAAATTCAACAAGACTATGTCTGTATTAAAGGAAAAATTGCCTTCTATTTTTGGTCCATTTATATGAAGGTTGTCCTTAAAATTTGTTTATCATCTTTTTATTTCTAATTCCTTTCCTTTCCGTAAATTGTTGACTGATTGTGTTCATATCAACTCTACCACGTACATTATTCAAACATTAAGCTACAGCGTACCGAAGCTTATTAGTATTTCATGACTACAACTGGAATGTAGTCTATGATGGGATTAACGATATGTAGAAAGAATCTTGAGTGGGGTTTGAACAAATGGCCCGATACATGCGCGTTAAAATTTCGTTCTTTGCTTAAACTGCATAAATATTCCTTCAACATTTTCGAAGCTATCCACGAAAGTTTCCTGAAAAAACCCGAGACGCTATCCCAACAAACAAAGTTTCTAACGTTAGAGAAATATTGTGATTTTACATTAAAATTCTAATGTAGTTCTCTAGTGCATCTCTAATTGAAAACTAGGCTAGAGAGCTAGGTTAGAATTCGATTAGAGAACGATTTGAGAAACACTAGAAATATGATGTTGCCATAGTTATCGATTATTTGTAGGACATGGTCACTCGGCCATAGGGCCAAATTATTGGTAATTGCAAAATCAGTTTTTCATTTGTAATAATTAAAAGTAGTAAGTGAAAATGACATTTTCATAAATTGTCTTCTATTTTACACAAATACATTAGAATTCGATTCGTATTCTAATCGTTCTGTAACATAAATGTTTGTGGGTTTCAGACTCGGTTTCAGCTCAGCGCTTATAACAATATTGTTATCGAACCTGGAAGCCTTTATCAATAGACCGATAAAAACAAAAACAATTGTTTGTTGGGATAGCTCTTGTTCCGAAATGTGCAACGACAGCTTTTTCTTCTTCCTTAATTATATCACTGAAGATGAAGAAAATAATCTACTGTGCGACCTCAATGCGGATTCGTTACCGAAATGAACTTCAAATTTAGCTAAGAAGAGTCGAAAAGTAAAGAATTGCTTATTATTAGCTAACCAGCGATAAAACGGAAAGGCATGCAGCCATATGAACGTAAATCGGTAAATTCGTGATGCGCCTACCGCATCAGCAGTGACAAACGTCAATCGAAAACGAGTCGGTCGATTGGAATTGCGCCCCGTTTTTTATGCTGTAACTCTCAACGCCATCATTGAAATTTTGATTAGCTGGCTAAATTGTTCACTTGAAACTGCTGCTCCATCCTTTGCTGTGCTTGTCGTTGTGGCTTCGATAGGTTGGCGGAGAATTTTGCAATTTCGTTCATAGCCAAATCAGTTTCAATCAATTGAATTTCGTTGTGCGTTCAAATGCAATTAAATATATGTGTGTATGTGTTTTTGTCGCTGTGTATCGCTTCATTTCATTATTGAAATTATTAGCAATAAATCGAGGTTCCACTTGATATTCATAACGTATTGTACCATGCAAACTAGTTTCGCAGTCCATCGAAAGTGACATTAATGTCACCCGAAATTATGCAATCGAATGGTTAAAGCCAAATTTGTTGTCATATTTGATGCAAAATTCGGATCAAAGACAATTAAAAGAAAAAGGTAAATAAATAACACTTGAAAACATATTTTCTTTGCAGTTGTTGATGTCGGTTTCTTAAGTATTAGGAGAGCACATGATTGAAGAGATGTACTTAAATATATTTCGAGTGTTCTTCCAAAAATGTGTTCCCCCCTCTGAATGTAAAACTTTGTTGGCTGTTTAGAAAGTACCTGTTTTGCATGGAAGTTACATTGGATATGAAACTGATAATTGAGATATGTGGAAAATGAAAGGTCTGAAAAGAAGGTTTTCTCAAAGCTTCATCGTGCAAAGTATGCTGAGCATATTTAACAGCAGTTGAACTTCAACTCGTAGAATAAATGGACAAATAGTTGAAAAAAGGGCATAGTCGCAAATACAGAGTTTCTTCTGACGCAAGCTAAGCATTCTATGTCGAAACCACTACAAAAACCGCTAATGCAATAACAAATGGTTTCTCATTTATGGTAACAGACTGGATGCAACTGTCTATATACATATGTATGTATGAGTCCGTGATGACAGGCTAGGTGAAGCGCGCTTCGACCTCCCACATTACAACCCATCCCTTCATTTGGTCTCATTCCTTTTCTTATACGAAATGCTTGTTAGGAAATTTCACTTCTAATTAATGTTTCCCATTTACTATTTCTACTGCTTCTAATGAACTCATCACATGCGGACGCTCATGGACGAATAAAACGCACAAAAGTGATTGAGCTCCGACGTCCTAGGAATTAAGAAAAACAAGAAGTGTACCACTGTATTCAATCACATACAATTTTATGTATCTACATATAGAATAACTGCAATATACATTTAAGAACTTGTCTTAGTTTATGAGTTGCACGCATCACGTTCTTCATCCTAATAAACACAAAAATGAGACGAAAATGGGAATTGTATTTTTTCGGACTCGCAACGAGCTCCAGGCAATCTAGGAAAAACTATTTCCGCAGCAGATTTTTTTGCTTTTATTTATTTATTCGAACTGTTTTCCAAGGCCAATGCTATTGGGGTTGCATCATCATTTTTCCGCACTTGACACTTGAATATCAAAGAACCCTACTCACTGGCTTCTTAGGCTGAATACAGGGAATTAAGCAGAAACGCTCCTATAATATAAATATAGCAAGCTATGCACATTATTTCATATGGAAAATTGTAGAGGTTGGCGGGTGTAGGCAAAGTTTCAGGCTTCTTAAATGAAAACAAAAAGTTCAGCGTTGCTCATAGCAAGCACTTTTCTCTTAGCATTATCGAAACATGATTTTTTTGTTTTTTTACTATTCAAATAAATTTTTATAAATGTTTTTCGACTAACCCGTCGGCGCCATGGCTTAATTTTTCACCAAAAAGTTATGAAATGTCTTTACAAAGCTGGCAAAAAAATTCTTTGAGAAAGCGATGGAAAAAAATCAGAAGATTCGTAGCTAAATCGTAAAGACCTTATTATAACTATTTAGTTACACAAAAATCTTGCACAACGGCACACACATGCACATATACAAATGTATATTTAAAGGAGGGTTGTGAGTTTACTGCAATTTGGACGCTTTTCTTCCGAATTAAGTTGCGATTTGTTTTGTTTTTTTTCGCTAGATTCTCTTTATTTCGTTTGGCCATCGTCATTTTCTAGTAGCGTCTTATGAGTTTCAGTTTGAGTTAATGAAGGACAGAAGTTTTGACGTTGCTGCGTTTTAGCAATTAAAGCCACAGCTTGGCTTTGGCTGCATTCGCTCCGCATTCTTCGTTGAGTTCACTTTTTCTTAACGTCGAATTTTCCGTTCTTGGCAAACTTTTAAAAGCATTTCAATTCAAATTTCATCAAAGATACTTTTTTCTTTTCAAATATAAGTAATTATTCTTTTAGAAATTGGAATTTACCAGAACTGGTTTGGCGTCGTTTGGAAAAGCTTAGGAAAATTCGGGCCGTGTTGAAATGAAAATAAAGAAGTTGATTTGAAATCAGGTCAACAAAGTCGATCGAACCTCCGCTTTTTCTTACACCGCGCTAACGATCTGCCACAAAATTTGGATTTGGATTTGGCTATCGACAAGAAAGAACAGTCTTCTATTGTACAATTTCTTATAAATTATTTCCTCAATTATTGTATCTCATTCATCTGCACCTCTCCTGATTCTGTTCTGGTTATTCTGATTCGATCTTGCTTTAAAGGTGACGTGCCGTCAACGGAATTAACACCAATTGACATTATTTCTCTTTTGAAAGCGATTTAAAGTCAGTGACAATAATTCTTTACCATAAAGTGAATGAATGGAAAAATTTGATTTTACGAGGCGAATTGTTTCCTCTATTTAATATAAAACTACTAACGGGAGGTTCCATGAGAACGGGAATCTGGGGATAACTTTTTGTATAAAAACTGTGCAAAGGGTGCATTGAAGAGTTGTAAAAGCCTTCAATCAACTTTACAACAAAGTATTTAATTTAGTCTTTAAATGCATTTTCAATATTTTTTTTCTTCTTAAATAAGCTAAAATACTTTTGTATGAAATAAGCGGGGATTGCACTTATTGCTTTGTATGGAAACATTTATTTATTTTAATAATTTGGGAAAAATTTAAACAACATGACATCAGGATGGCCAAGGCTTCAGCTCTTTCGTTATACCTAGTAAATCTCATAAAGCCTTTTCTACCGGGAGTGGGTTTCGAACCCGCACTCCTATAATGGTTGAACTGTTACAAATATATACATTCAGCCACGTCATGCCTCAGTTATTGTAAACTACAGGAAGGCAATCGAGATAAGTTTCCAATAGTTTTCTAAAATTTTTTCGCTTCCATATTTTATTTAGGTATTTAGCTTGAAATTGCCTTTCGCTTATGGTACATCTTCAAGTTACTTGTATTTTTAAACGGTTTTATTTAGCTTGACTTGACAGGCTGGCTGGGCGGCACGAATTTTGTAATTGAAATTTAAGTAACTTCCCGATAAGCTACAAGCTTGAAACTTGGAATATAGTTCAGAACCCGATGATAGGTGGCACATGGATTGAAATATTTCAAAAAATCGTATTTGTGGTCCGATTTGGTTCATATTTGGAACACATAATACATGCATGAATAGAAAGCGACCTATGAAAAAATCACCGCTAGGTGGCGCACGATTTGGCTCATATTTATTTGGCACCTAATACATACAGGAATAGAAAGCAGCCTATGATGTCCGATTTGGTTCATGTTTGGAACAAATATTACATACAGTCCGGTAAAGTGACATCAAAATATTTTGGAGTTCGGGGAGGAACAAGCCAACGTGGCACAGAGTCGATTAAAGTCAAATTGTCAGGAAAGAGTCCTTGTAATAGTGAGCCCCTAAATGAACTAAATAAAAAGAGAAATAATAAAAAAATATTTTTAAGTTGAACGATTTTATTGAAAACAATACTTACATGAAGTAATAATAATACTAAAAGCTAGAAAATAATTAGGTAGGTCCTAGGTACTAGTCATCACACTTCTCATCAATCTAGGGCGTTGATCAGACATTTAAATAAAAGCGTTGGACGCGTCAAATTGCTATTGATAGTCATACATATATAAGACCAACTGAACCTTAATAAGGTTATGCTACGCCTCACATTTTTAGAAATTTCACGCGCCCAACGCTTTTATTTAATTGTCTGATCAACGCCATAGATTGATAAGGAGTTTGATGACTAGTACCTACGACCTACCTAATTATTTTCTAGCTTTTCGTATTATTATTACTTCATGTAAGTATTGTTTTCAATAAAATCGTTTAACTTAAAAAAAATTTTTTAATTGTTTTATTAATTTTTGTTTTACTTTGGATTTTTTCTCTTCATAGCTACCTGGTTCTAACAAAATCTCTTGATTTCTATTTAAACTTTTGCACCGCCAGAAGCAAGAACGCAAAAACAGTGAACAATGAAACTATAAACAGCAATAAACGCAAAATAAAAAAAAGTATTGTACAGTAAGTGTAGCGTGAGTTTTATTAATTATAATCTGAAGGCAAAATAAAAACTTTTGGTACCGTGTTGATGGCTACCGACGCCAATCCCCACACATTCTCGCATTACTGCAGCGCACAACTTTTCATTTAGCAACCAGATGTGGTGAATACGCAAAGTAAGTTTAAAGCTCGCTAAAGAGGGCGTTAACATGAATGGTGGCACTGAGCCAAAACCCCAACCTCGCTAAAATGTTTACGCTAGAAACGCTTACACATGTTTCGAGCACTTAAAACAGACAAAGCGAAAATATGTTACTTAAGTGCAAATAAAGTAACGAATGAGTGCTCCTCTTTTACAGCTACCCTTAATGGGGGTTATTTTTCTGCTTTTCACATTTACAGCATCGCCATGAGTTTCCCGTTAAGACAGTAAGTAAACTATAAATTTGTTTTTGTTTTGGTTTTGTTTTCTGTGTTTTAGTTGGGCTTCGCGGAAAGAAATTTAGTTGGGTTTAAGCAAAATATAATACAAACATTTATCTTTCCCAAAAGAGTATCAACTAGAACCTCAGAGATATGGCGCCCTGCCGGGGAGTGTGTAAACGGTAATAACGGCAAAGGGTGAAACGGTCTTTTCGCTAAAACCAAGCTGAACAATTAAGATTAAGATAATTTCGAAAAGTTTAATGCTATCGTCGTTTTAAAACCTTCTTAATGGCTCAACTCTTTCATGAATTTTTTGCTTATAAAACATTTGGATTCGAAAATTCTGATATCTTCACATTTTTGTAGGAACATAAACGTCAATAAAGTTAACGGTCTTATTATTAGTAATGTTTCGCTTCATTTGATCGCATTTATGCACATTCATATTTAAATGTGAACATTAATCTTGCTGTCAAAAATTTTTACTAATTTGGAATTTCTGAAATAGCTAATGAAAAATTTTTTAAATCAAAATTTGCTAATCATATTATTATTCATTAGAGTTTTACGTCTACGTGACCGAAATGCTGAGTTCGCAGATTTTATCCTTAAATAATCAATTCAACAAATTATAGTGATTAATAATAATTGAGATTAAAACTTTAACACTGTTGTTAGCAATGAGCGATTAATGTTCTATGCCGTCGGTAAAATAAATTTTATATATTTCGTATAATGCCCAGAATAATCCATGGACAGAACGATGCCAGATGGATAAAAGCAAGCAATTAGATAATAACAACAGCAATTATGAAATATATTGTCACTTATTATAGAAAGTATTTAATACACCAATGTTTAATTGAACAATTTGACTTCTACGAAATAATAGTCACAATGCAATTTACAATAATAGAAACATAGCAACATTGGTTATTCATTGTGTTGGTAGCACCAACACTACGAAATTATGCTTTGTTTGTGTGTTGAAGTATGTGGGCCGTTGTTAGTTTTGGTTGGAAGGAAATGTTCTGCAATGTCATTAGCCGCTCATACTCCAGTCGCCGATTATTCCAAAATTGTATTTTATAATTTATTGGCAATTATAAGGGGCACGCTGGGGGAGGCAGGGGTAACTAAAAATAATTGCGCAACAATTTGCATATTTCACGCAGAAGCATAATTAAAATTAGTTCGCTTTATGTAATTACTAATTGCGAAAGTTTTATCAGAAAAAAGTACAATTTTCATATTTTATCAGCGCATTTGAAATAATTTTATGTATGGCCTTAAATACACCCAAACCGTCCGAAAATTTACGGAGCGAGCTATGCTCATAAAGCAGTCGAAAAATATATTAAATTCATTTTTGCAATGATAAAGAATTTTTAATAAAACTAAAGGGAAAACTTTTGCTGCAATTAGTCTGTGAAACAGGTGAGTAAGATGTGAACGGTGGGCAGTAAGAACGGGATTTATATTTAGAGTGAATCAAAGCATCCGTAAAAGTGCGATAAGATGAAAAAGAGGCAGTAAAAACGGGGCCGTCGTTGTTTTTTTTTCATAAGAAGAAGACATACCAGATCATTAAATTAAGGATGGGCACATCATGTTATTCAGTAAAGGGGGTAAACATTTCGCTGTGACTTCAGGATTTCTTCTGGACTATTTTTGGAATCGTTTAGTAATCATTAAGTCTCCCATAACTTTAAATTTAAGATTTGAACCAGAAACTAAGTAATAAATCATAAGGAACTGTGAGATTTCATTTTAATTGCTGGTGGAGATTCAATAATTTTTTTAAACTAGAAGTTATCTAAGTGTGCAGATAAATCACATTTACACATACATGCGCATATGCATAGATACAAATATTCAATAATATATGCTCTACGTAAGTTGTGAGGCCATTACTTTGACTACAGGAAAGATAAAATATAGCAAATTACACAATTTGCATTATTATCAATTGTCCATTATTTGATTGAGTAATTGAAAGGATGTTAATATTACATACATATATGTAACTAATCAAAGAATGGATATTGTTCGATTTTACGCAATTACAAACTACGGATTGAGCTGCAACAAATCAATTTTAATGAAACATCACACTAGAGCTGCAAAAGTATCGATATAAATATCGATACATCGAGTACTAGGTTCATGGTGCGATTATCGATGTTTTTTTCTAAATATCGAGTACTGGTTTTCTAGACTGCCAGCGTCTAAAACTTTGGTAAGACAAATAAAAAATGAATAAATAAAATTACATACATTATGTCAGATTTGTGTTTATTTTAGATGAATACTGAATACCTAACAAGTTGGTGGCTCTGAATATTGAAAAATTCTTACAAAAGTTCAATGTGAAAAGTACGTTATTTTTTCAAATTATATACACATATATACATGTATGTATTCGTATATGCATCCATTTTGACAAAATTAGTAATACTTTTGCAATATGCCATTATTCCAAAAAATGTTATAAAAACTAGTGGTGATACGACCAATTTGTTTCACCATCTAGAACGATCGCATACAACTGCAAATTTAGATTCACATAGCTCGCCAAATAAGATTGATTTTTATATGAAAAAAACCTATGAAGATCCATCATCACGTAAAAAGGCTTTTCACAGCACCCTACTAGGGTTTAGTCACCGCAGACGTTCGACCTTTTTCCATAGTGGATGACAAAGGGTGTCGTAACTTTTTATATACCCTCGTTTTGCTGTATAAGCTACCATCGCGGACAACTTTGCAGAATGTGTTTTAAGATAGTTTCGAAGTTATGAAGATATAAATATAAATATATACATATATACATGTACATATTGTATTTACTGAAATGTCTGATATATACCTGATATTGCTTTTAAATTGAGTAAGCGCTTTTCACTATAAAAAAATTCTATATATATCGCGATATATCGATACCCTCCCTCTTAAATATCGAAAATATCGAGTAAGCCGAATATCGATACTTTTGCAGCTCTACATCACACATCTTGAACACTATTTATATGTATGAAGTTCATATTGTAAATATAACAGACATCATACCTACATAAAAGCATCGTCACATAAGCAGTTTTTCATATAAGACGCGTTTAACGCAATCTTATGCATGTTGAGTTTTACGTATTTTTATGGAGAATGGCAGATTGAGCGACACTCGCACCATCTGACATGAAAAAGTAGCCAACTTCCAACATTTGTTGCAATCAAAGCATAAGAAGAAGAACTCGGCACTTGCTTTGGCTAAGAGTGCTTTCACACTTTGCAAGAGGAATAATTTTTTCAACTTGTTGGTACTTTTCTAAAATTTTTCAAAGTTAAAAACTGCAATTTAACAAATTAATAGCATAGATAGTCTGAAGTTCCTTTATATTTACAAACGCAATATCATGCCTGATTGTGGCGATGTTACTGGTGTACATAACATTGCGTTGAACGTATCGATGTATTGTGGCTCGGCCATAAGAGCACGGCAAAATAACTTGCAAGTGATTATATGACATAAGGACTATGGTGTAAAGGCTGCAGCTCTTCGATAATAATTACGTACATTATATGACCTATCAACCTTGCAGCTAAAATTGTCTTTTAGATTGGGAATGTCTTTTAAGCTCTATTATATAAGCCGTGATATAAGCAGAATTCCATGCAACTGATGGAGGTTTTTTAAGACTTTTGATCAAATGAAAACGTTTTTTTATATAAGTGACGCATTTTAATGGGCTGAGCATTAATACATACATACAAAAAAAAATAAAATTATTATTGTACACACAACAGCAAGTCGAAGGACAATTGCTTCACTTTGTATTGTAACTAAAAGATCTCGTTTTTGCCACATTCGGTTACAGAGTTAAATATTTTTGTAACTGTTTTATCCCAGTCTTCATCATTTACGTCACAAAAATATTTAGGTCTATGTCTGTCTGTCTTTGCATTTGACTTGAATTTCCATTTGTGCGCCATGATTTGCTATCTAAATGGCCTTGGCAACATTGCCAATGGACTTGGTGCAAAATATTTGTGGCCGCCAGTGATTGTGACACGCAACAAGTTGTCCAAAAACAATGCAACGCACATGTGGTTTCTCCATATAAAATCGATTGAAGTGTCGCAGATGCGAAGACCAAATGTGAGCATAATTTGTGTCACGAGATCAGGCGTTTGGTTCGAGCGGCGCAATACTAAGACGTCATCTTTGAAACTACGATGGAGAATAAGCGAATGTTAAAAGAGAATTCGGTAGTTACCTTTTTCTTTTAGCAGAAATTGATTTATTGTAAATGCACTTTCACTGATTAGAATCAGCATAAAATACATAAGCAAAAAAATAGAAAAACGATTGCTTATTTCCAATTAGCAAAATGTGTTTTCGGTGTTTAAAAGCCCAAATTTTATTCAAACTTACTACAGATACATAGAAACCGTTCGCGCATCCTTTGATGCATTTAATGCAGCAGACGGGCGGGGGACATGAAAAATAGCATAGCAGAGAATGGAAGCCCTGTATGGACTCGTTGTGTTGTGAGCTTTTGATTTCTCACCCGTAAAGCTGACATTTCCACTAGCCATGCAGAAATAATAATGGTAGAAAAGTTGTATACGTATGTATGTATGTATGTGGATGTGATGCTATGATGTAAAGCCATGTGCTGTATGTGAAAATGTTGCTGACATAAAAACCAAAGCAAATCAGATGGCGCAATGAAGCATCTGACAGTTGCAAAATTGAAATTGGAAATCTCATATGCCAGCAAATATACATCAACATACATATGTACATAGAAATGTACTAATGCCAAATATAAAACTATTCGCAGAGTTGGGCAATATACGATTAATAATAGATCAGTCAGACCACTGCGTTCTAAGTAGCGATATCGGTACGGAGATTGGAACCTTACTTTCGAAACCAAGCTCTGAGACCGACCTTAAAATAGTTTAAGAATAAGAATGTTCTTGTGGGTTTGTTTTAAGATATGAAATCTTAGTTCAGAATATGGAGGCGCTCGTCTTCCGTAATGCCTTGCAACGGGATTCAAAGGTTTCTGGCAAGCAACATAAAATGACGAAGCTGCATCCAAGGCACAGTTTTACTGTTCTGTACTAAAGTTCGTTCAGTAGGTCCACATCTGCAAAAAGAATTGGCAAGTAACCGAAACCGATGTCCTTTTCTAAATCCTGCATAATTAGTGTACATAATTCCAGGAAGATCGGTTAAGTCCTTTCGGCATGAAAACCTCACAAACACGGCACTTTTATATTTGAGATCAAATTTAATTTAAACTACTAAGGCCCACTTGCAGAATGGCAAGTAAACTTTTTAACTCACGAGTTAACCTGAATGATGCCCAAAACTGCAAACACTTATATGTCGGTAGATGTTTATCTGTATGTAGCGGCGCATCCGTCTGGCAAAAGGAAATGTATTTTTAACTACGTTTTTGAGCTCGTCAAGCAATCGCCAATTGGCAAACTAGCTGAAGCTGCAGGAGAGCAGGGCAAAACATGTGCAGCTTCAATTGAAAGTAAAAATGTAAAAAAAGTAGGAAAAAATTAGATGCACTGAGAATATTCTACAAAAAATATGATTGAAAATTAAGTTTCCTTTATCTAACACATTGAAACATTTTATGCAGATTTTAATCAACAGATGCGAATACAATTAAGTTATATTTCAAAATACAAAAAATAAAAACAGCAATTTCCTCCGGAAACAAGAATTTAAAACGTTTTCGTAAAAAATTCGCAAAACCGGTCGAACATAAAAGCAGTGGGGCGCGCGTCGCAATCACGAAAATAGGCTGTGAAAGCCAAACCCACCAATCTCAGTCCTATTAGATATTGAACCTTGATTTTCAGCTTAGGATGTCCTAATCTGCTTAAATTCCAAATAGGTGACCAATTCCGGGTTAGCAGTTCATAATAAAAAAATAGTTTGAAATAGAATTTGTTAATAGCAAAATGCTTTTGCAGTTTGTTTAGGATTTTTTAAAACCTAATTAATTTCACAGTAATGTTGTATATATATGTTTGTATGCATATATATATATATATATGTAGTTAATATTTAGCAAATTTTATTTCTATATAATCGTCTTAGTGATAGAAAACTAAATTTTTCTTTGTTGATTTTGCTTCCGCGTTTCGGATGAAAAAATTGTTAAGCAATGCCTCACAAACGAACGAACAAATGAATAGTGAAAATATTTGCATAAATAATTTAAATAATATTTGTCAGCATTTTCATCTTTTGCTCATAGCATTACAGCCATTATCATTCGCGATTGAGAGCCCTGCTGGTCAGAACTGTTAGATAAGCAAACATTTCGCATTTTTGTCTTCAGCTCATAGACTCGAAAATTTATTTTTATTCTTCATACCATTCATGAACGTGAAGTTGCGTAATAGATTTGGCCCGATGTTTGTCAGTCCGACAAGAAAAAAGATAGAACGGGAACTATACCAAAATGATCAGGAAGAACGTAATTTTTGAAATGCATATGGGGAAATCCACTGATAAAAATTTGTAATTAAATGATTGCCTTTAAGTCCGTGAAATAAGGGACGCAGATATGCCAGTCCTTTAGGAATATAATTTCGTTGAGGTTTTTCATTTTAATCATGATAAAATAAGTCCATGTAGTCAATTGTTGTTGTTGTAGCGATAAAAGCACTCCCCGAAGGCCTTGGGGAGTGTTATCGATGTTGATGGTCCTTTTCAGAATGCAGATCCAATACGTTCCGGTAACAAGCACCATTAAGATACTAGCTCGACCACCTCGGCAACGATTTAGTATGACCACATGAAACCTACAAGGCCATATCTCCCTCCCACCCCCTAGATCATGAGGCGACTTAGGGTCGCCATAGCCTCGGCTGTTAATGAAACGGAGTTCGCCACGGGTAGGTGAGGTTGACATTGGGTCTGTGATTACAGAAGGATTTTAATATAGTCAGTTGAAATTTATTTACACATTATGTTCCTCCTGACTTGTCCCACCTGTCACAATCTGAAATGGTTTATATTTCTTCTTTGTAAAATACAACATCATCATTCATCATTAATTGCTCTTAACCGTCTAAGCGATTTTGACCGTTCCGTAAAAAGTCACGCCAACTGTCCTGTTTCGCGATAGCTAAAACTAATTGAGAGCACCAAGGGACGGCAAGTCTTCCTCCACCTGTCTATCCTAACTCAGTGGAGTTCTGTCCCTTCCTCTGCTTTTTTTCGCTGCACTATCTTCGTATCTGCGTAAGCTCATACAGCTCATCATTATTCACCTCGATACTGCCGTCGGCATTACGGACAGGACTTTCCCAGAACTTTTTTCTCGAACACACAAAAGCCGTCCCTATGTTCTCTCGACACCGTCTGATTGCGACCCATACATCAGGACAGGTATGATGGACCGACTTGTAGAGCATTTGTTCGTCAAGAGAAGATTTTTTTCTAATTTGGCTTCTTAGTAAAAAGAAGCACTTGTGGGCAAGAGTTATTCTCGTTTGATTTCTAAGCTGGCATTGTTTTCGTTGTTAATGCTGGTTCCCTGCTAGGATTACAGCAAGTACTTCCTCATTTACCGCAAGCCCACTTTTTTTGCCTATTTTTCTAACCGGAGAAGGCAGTTTGTTACGGCCAGTAATATCAATATCATCAGCATACGCCAGTAATTGTACGCTCTTATAAAAGATTGTGCCATCACGGCTTAGTTCTGCTGCTAGAATTATCGTCTCTTAAAGAAAAGGAATCGCTTTTCTGAGCCTCGTTTGATTTGAAGAGCTCTCATTTCCAATCCTTACGGAGCTGATGGAGTTGTTCAACGTCATTTCGCAGAGCTTTATTAACTTGGCAAGGATCTTAAATTCAGACATAACAGTATACAAGCAACTTTTTTCGCGCTGTCAAATTGCTGACTTCAGTCGACAAAAAAAGGTGGTAGGTGTCCATGCTTTTATCGTGAGTCTTGGAACTTTGTTTCTCATTAAAACATGGTAAAATCAATTTCCAAAAAAAATGTTATAGTTTGCCTGATACTGAGAAGTGATGTCGTCCAATAACAAAAGCTAGTTACTTCGTAGTCCTACCCGTGACTTTAAAAAATTACCAATGTAAGATTTTTATTCCAATAGTTTCGTATCGAACGAATATTTGCACTTAAGTGACATAATTTCAAAACTTCTAAAATTACTACTTAGGCCCACTGCAGAACGGCCACTTATTTTTTCAGCTCAGAATTAACTTAAAAACTTTGTCAAAAATCACAAATTATTAAAGATTGAGTCAAAAGCATTCCCCGTCACCGTGGAATGTTCCAGTTATAAAATTTAGTGCATTACTATTAATATAGCAGGAGTGTATATTAGGGACGTTTACGCCTCTAGTTCTGGCAACTGTATAATCTCCCAGTATGATTGCTACATCTATCTATCTTACTTACTTACTTAATTGGCGCTAACCATCTAACGGTTATGGCCGTCCAACAAGGCGCGCCAGTCGCTCCTTCGCTCCGCCAAACGGCGTCAATGGTCACACCAAGGGAGTTTAAATCGTTTTCCCACCTGATCATTCCAACGGAGTGGGGCCGCCCTCTACCTCTGCTTCCATTGGCGGGCTTCCGATTTCTTGGCCGGAGCATCATCTTTCATTCGCATAACATGGCCTAGCGAGCGCAGCCGCTGCATTTTAATTCGCTGGACTATGTTGATATCTGCGTATATCTCGTACAGCTCAGCATTAACTCTTCTTCGGTACTCGCCATCGCCAACGCATAGAGGTCCATAAATCTTTCGAAGAACTTTTCTCTCGAACACCCCCAAAGCCGCTCCATCTGCTGCTGTCATGGTCCATGCTTCCGCCCATATAGCAGACGAGTACGATAAGTGACTTGTAGAGTATGATTTTTGTTCGCCGAGAGAGGACTTTACTTTTCAATTGCCTACCTAGTCCAAAGTAGCATTTATTGGCAAAATTGATTCTTCGCTGGATTTCAGTGCTATGTTGTTGCTAGTGTTGATGCTGGTTCCCAAACCATCTATCTATCTACATCATCTAAATCTCAATTGATCCTCTCTTAGCATGACTGAAGTTGGTGATTCTTTAATAATTGATTTCATCTGCAATGAGACTCACGTTTTCTGACCTACATACATATTCCACTATCTTATCCCTTATTCTAAATGCAATGAGATTATAGTTCGTACATTTATTGACGTATAATGCCTTTGGTGCAGCCGAATACAGTCCCATTCTTACTTGTTTTGTTTGATTTGGTATCATTGATCATATGACTATAGATACATACTTACATACATATGTATATCCTAGCGTGAGCATAAATCTTGTTGGAAAGAATTTCAAAATTACATAAATCGTTTGGCAACGAGATTTCATTCTATTTGCGTTTCCTTGCTTTGTGATTCATTATACATAGTTTTTGTTCGTTGTTGACAATAAGTGCAAATAGCAAATCAAAATGATGTGACGAACTTTTGACGTTATAGGATATACTAGGGTGTGCGATATTGAACTTTTTCCTCAATTCACAAAAAATCGTTTTACAACCATCGAAATAACTACATTTTTTACTACAAATAGAAAGTGATTCGAAGTATGTAAGTTCAAATGACGTAATTATGTTAAAAAAATTTAAAACAATTAAATTAGATTCAAATCACCACCCTAATACAACACACGCATATGCAACCGAAATTTAATGGCAACAACACGGTCGGACTGTCAACTTTTATAAATACACAAACACATTTATAAAATATTGACGCTAAATAAATAACTCGAAATTTGTCTGTTTTTTAGTTAGTCGGTCAATATCGGTTATGATTAATTTGAAATAGACAGCAGAAAGATAAATAAAGTTCTCTATGACTATCAGGGAACCAAATTAAATGTGAATAAAAATGTTATTACGTTTCAACTCCATCGTTAGCTCACATGCTTTGTCATTTTGTGTTTATGAAATGTACGTACATTGCCGTACGTAAACGTCAGACTTGTGATTATAAAACGTGCAGCTCAATTTACTCTGCCTTGTCCCATCTTCCAGCCCCGCCTTTAGGAATATTGCACGCACATGCAGTTGACGTTGTTAAGGACGGTCCATTTCGCGGTTTTTTTTGTATTCACGTATATTTTTCTGTTTACTATACGTCAATTCACTCATTCTTACGCACCGAGTGCAATCATGCCAAAAATATCAAATTACCTGCAGCAAAGTCAATCAGACAGACTTGAACGCCGCCATCGATGAAGCGCTCAATCATCATAATACCTCGCCTCGCTTGCCCGGAGCTATCATTGTGCAGCGTTGTTGATAACGCGAATTCATTCTCTTCCATTCAACCATTTGAATTCAATTGGTTTTTAAGCGAAATTGTTTCTGAATCGTTGATCAAAAAATGCAAACAAATTGACTGAAGGAGAAAAAGCAACAACAAAAATGGAGCAGTAATGATTTCCGGACAATCTGTATCAATGTATAGAAACTCTTGCAAGCATTTGAGCTATGCATGAGATGAGAATAACTACATATCCATTACACTTGCTACATACCCACAAAAAAATGATACTTGTAGGTCTAAACAAAAGGAATATAGCAGAAACGCCGACAAGGAAGTTTACTATAACCCTTCCGCAGACACTTCCAACTTTTTGTCTAACATACTATTCATCGTAAATTTGTTGCACCTTTTTTTGGACTAACCACTATAATACCAAATAAAAGTTTGTCCTACCAACCACATCTGAAGATAAAATTGATATCGTAAAAAGGAGCGGACTGGAATGGGAGCTGAAACAAGTGCGGAACCGAAACGGACTAGGAACATACCGAATTCTACGCGAAAACAAGGACAGAATTCGAGTTCGAATCTTGAACCGAAGACAGGACCAAAACCGGGAACATCAACGGACTCGAACCCAGGAAAATGCAACGCTACTGCGAAAACGACCTCACCCACAATTATACCGTATATGTATTATATGATATGATATTCGGCGTATTCCAGTTGTGTGTGTGAAAAAAGCCAACATTTTTGATGGGTATATTCATTCATAATACATACGTATAAATATGCATGTGGTATGTCTCATACTCGTATACATATGTTTGCTACACATGACCAGCTCTAATAATAAAGGCAACAACATCATCAGCAACCCATATGATATACGCTCCTTCAGCATCGAGGCACGAAGTTATCTAACAAAATCCAGAAACAACAAAACACAATGCATAACCATACAAACATGGATAAGAGAGAAGCTGATGAAATAAAAGAATGCGAATGTTGCCAATAGAAGCGTCATTAGTGACACATACATACATACACAAACATAAGTGTGCATGATGGAACATGCTCTGGAAGCAATCCGTAGTCTTATCAAAATTTTGGAATATAAAGATATTGCATGCGCGAACTTCGGTGGAAAGCAGCGGAGCGTAACAAAATTCTAGTAGGTCACTTTCACCACACCAAAAATTTTAACACAATTTTTAACATATT
Organism: Eurosta solidaginis; assembly: GCA_029619165.1. Taxonomy (NCBI): domain Eukaryota; kingdom Metazoa; phylum Arthropoda; class Insecta; order Diptera; family Tephritidae; genus Eurosta; species Eurosta solidaginis. Next base: position 83,332 of record JARSSU010016179.1, read on the forward strand.
TAAGCACAGAAATACACTGATTGGAGTTTAGTGAGTAAAGTTAAAATTCTGAACACATTAGCTAAATAAAAAGTGTACAAATAATTATTAAATAACAAATACAGACAGTGGTAGTTTAACAAATTCTGCTGTGGTAAGTGGTGAATATGACCTACTAGAATTTTGTGAAGCTTGCCTCACACTATTTTTCGTCTATGCAATGTCTCTATATTATATCGTTTCTGGTCTTATTATGTAACGACGCACAGTGGCGCCTCTGCCGTTAAAGCATGGCAAAATAAAAAAAATCATGAAAGCGTTCGCTAAATCTAATACATGTTTCTAATAGAGAATTTTCCAGGAATCAAGAATATACTACTGTTTTTTCACAGAAAATTATAGTTTACCAGGTACAGCCGCTCAAAGTTGACAATTTTCAACATTGGGAAAAATTTTGAAATTTTCTTCTTTTTCGTTGTATTTAAAAGGTTTTGTGACTAAATAAGGCGGCCGGTTGTCGTTTTCTTGTATAGCAATTAAAGATAATTTAATTTAGGATTGAAACAAAAAAAAATTGTTTTTTTTTATTAAAAGTTGGCGGATATACCTGTTTTTCGAAATGCCTATTTTTAGGCCCTTTTTAAACTTTGATGAAAAAAAAATGTTAAAATATGTGCTCCGTCAAATTAACAGTAGTTATTTGTGAAATATTCAGTTACCTAAATTCATATAGTCTACCTGCGTCCAGCTGCAACTTCACTTTTTACATCAAATAGAGTTAAACAACTTTGGGCATAAATACGCGCCTGAGCAGGTATATATAATTCAGTACGGCCGTAAGGCCGTTTTTGTTATTGGAACTTGTTAACAACATACATTTTTTAGTTACGAATTGTATACCTGAAATTCATTTTAATAATGAATGCACATTATCATTCGTCTCTTGGAGATTAAGGAACTAAGTATTCTGTTTACTTAAATAAAGTGAATAGTATTTTTAAATATAGTTCACAGATTAATATTTAGCCAGATACACTCGAAGCCAATTCTATTATTTATCTAGAAAACTCGAAACTATTTGCGGTGTTTAAATCTATTATGAGAGAATTAGCGAGTGAAACAAGCATTAAAGAAAAGGAAGGCCTGGAAGAAAAAATTGATTTACAATACATTATGATAGAAAGAAAATGGAAGGACGTCTATCGTAACAATTCAAAATTTCTAAGTAAGCATGAAAAGTGGCTAGCTGACAAAACTTTTTTGGACGAAGAAACGCCTAGCACGTCAACCAATCCAACTAGAGGGAGACCAACAAAACCCATTGAAGAGTGTTCTACCTACACAAGGAAAGGAAGCTGTCTGATACCACAAAGCTATGGCCACGACTCATCTTTCAGAAGCACTGGCTATTAAATATAAAAAAGACGAAGAAAACGTGAAGTCTCATATAACAGAAGCAGTTGCGGTAGCAAGTCCAATGCGACTGACGAGGATCAAAAACAGCTTTCCCACACCACCAAATGCGCTACCTAGGAAATACACTCCCGAAGAAGCTTTGGAGCTGTTTATAGATATCGGTTTAACGAAGAAAAAATATATTGCGTAAGTCATTATTGCAACGTAATGCCGCTATTTTACCTGGATACAAAAAAAATTACTCAAGACAAGAAAGAAGCAGTTCCTCTAAGTCCCAAAATAACCGAATTATCAGCTGAAATTGAGTTACAAAACCTAATGGATCTTACGTCTACACGACTCCTTCAAAGTTTTACTGAAAATTGAAATCACTGCCAAATGAGCTAGCATTGATAACTAGTGGGGCTGTGATGGATCATCAGGACAAAGCGCATATAAACAAAGAATAAATGTAGACGATGAAACAATTACAGATAGTAATATGTTTATGGCTTCTATTGTTCCATTACGACTAAAAGATGAAGCTTCAGAATATTGGAAAAATCCACGTCCGTCATCAACTATATTGTGCCGCCCGATATTATTTAAATACGAGAAGGAGTCTTGAAAATCTTGATGATTCAATAACTGACGAACTAAATTATGAGTATGGAATATCTCCTTTGCATGCTAGGATAAGATGTATGGAATTTATTTTGAAGTTGGCTTATACACTACCACAACAAGGAGAAGTTTTCGACGACAATACAACATGTAAGGAGAAATAAAACAGGAGAAAAAAATAATTCAGGATGCATTCTATAAAGAGATTGGCCTTAGAGTTGACTGTCGAAAGTATGGATACGGAAATACAAATTATGGTAACTCCTCAGAAGATTTTTTGAAAACGATGAAGTGACTGCTCGAATAACAGGAGTTGATAGAGATATTGTGAAAAGATTGGGAGTAATTTTAAATATTTTAAACTGCCATGAACCAGTTAATGGACCCAAATTTGGAGAATATGCATCTAAAACTACAGAGTTGCTGCATCAAAAGTACCCTGAGAAGAAACTTACACCAACGGTACATAAAATTTTAGCACATGGAAAAGATTTAATAGAGTACCAGTGCTTACCATTAGGAGAATTGTCTGAAGAAGCTCAAGAATCTAAGAACAAGGACTACAAAAGATATAGATGTATGAAAACCTGCAAAGTATCATGAGTTAGACAAAACGAAGACCTTTTCAACATGTTAGCTATCTCTTCTGATCCAGTCATATCATCTATGAGGTATGTAAGAACACAAAAAGATCTTACAGATGCGTATAGCTCAGAAATGGTTCCAGTGACGTTGACTATGTTAAGATAAAATAAGTTTCTCACTTCTTATCACAACAATGAAAAAGAGATATACTAATCAATTTTGTTACTTTACTGAAAAATAAGATATCTATGTACAAGTTAATTTTTTATTTCAGAATTAATTTAGTATTTATAAATATATAT